>JACCGJ010015886.1:0-36476 GCA_013407085.1 Atriophallophorus winterbourni
CAACCTGACGGTATCTCAGCCCATGTGCAGTCTCTGACTGTGCGGCACTTTGCCTGGATCAGGCTTGTGCTTTCATACATCATACATCTTCGTCAAGGTTACCATTCGTTGTTTCTTTCCAAGCTTGGAAAATGAGATAGATCGCTTGAATTATCCGTAAACACAAAAGCTTTCTTGTGGGTTTCATTTTTTGTGGGATCATGCCTTGTTCGATTTCCGTCACTATCCTGAACTATAAATGGCTTGGCTGTATGGTTGGGTCAACTCGGGTTCGGTTTAAGCGGTGATGACACTGTTATGCAGTATTTACACGTGCAGGAAGGTGCAAAAGTATTGCGAGTGGGTGTGGTATGGTATGATCCAGGCAAAGTGCCGCACAGCCAGAGACTGCACGTGGGCTAAGATACTGTCAGGTTGCCCAGGCCTAGACAGATATGAGAAAGAAAAAAGAACAGGAAATGGTAGTGAGGCTCCAGCGTGTTTCAGCATGCAGCTCACTACCTCTGGCCAATCAATTTAGCACGGGGTTAGCCGCACAGCACAGCAACACTGCACGATTGCACATCCGTAGCGAGTGGAGGGGGTAGAAAGAAGCCATAAATCATTGCGTAAGGTCATTTCAGGTCAACACAATGCAGGTAGCGCACATCTGGCCTCTAATCGCAATATTCCGGGGTCATCGGTGCAACATTAACCATGTCCCCGTGGCGTTGCAAGCACACACATCGATTGTGTCTCGATTCATTCCTCGGGTCAAACTGTCCAACGCTAAGCGGGTTCACCCACGAATCCCACACCACCAAGGCGTTTATTACGCACAAGACCACTAACAAAACAGAAGCCTAATGTATTGTGCTGCTCACATCCCGATCCCTTACTACTTTACTTTTACCTTACTTTTGTGCGGCTGACTCCACGGGTGGATTAGCCGGCTTCATTGATGTCTCGGATTGAGACATCATCATGAAGTTTCTTGGGGATAGTGTACAAGTGATGTCCCCAGCACCACTTGGTGTTTGTTCGAGTACACCTCTCTAGTCTTTGCACAGCCAAGGGCAACCTACAAGGCACCAGGGAGTTGGCAGATAAACGCGCTGTGCGCTAGTTATCTACCTACGGGGCTTCTCTCCGGATTTTTCCTCGGGGTTTTCTCCCGAAGCCTTTCCCGCAATCAGGTGACCCACAAGGCAGTGGGGGTTCGGAGTCAGGGTTTTCCTTCCCCTAGATGGATTGCCAGTAGCTGACGAGCTCCATCTGCCCGGAGCTAACTGGTTTTATGGCGCCAGTCACCCGCCTTCGCCCCTTCTCCTGTCAGTAAGAGCAGTTCCGCCGGGCTTGTGAAAGCCCCCCGTGCAGGCCAGGAGTTGGACTTGGTTGTCAGAGGCTATTTGAGACGCACGCCACGTGGGAGCATTTTATAGATAGTAGGTGGCTCATTCCTACTACCACCCCCGGCTGTGACAACCTTTGGAACCTTACACACCACTACCGGTGTGGAGACAGTAAGATCTAATTCAGTGAGTCTATTTTATATAGACAACACAAACAATCACAACACTGATCCTCAAACAAGGCTGTCCCGTTTGTCACTTTGATCTGATTTGTCAGTTGATTTCGTGCCAACCGGTACACTTCAAGCCCTCGCCATGCAGGACTCGTTTGACCGACATGGACGAATTGCATATCGTTCGATTGCGGTTGACGTTGTCCATCTTCTCATACTCACGCAGATACGATCGCTCGAACCGTTCGAATGCAATCAATCCGAAACCCGCAATTGGCATCGTCGATTTTCTTCCTGCTGTTGGTACAGTCTGCATATCATTCGAAAGCTCGTAATAACCTTTCATCGCTAATGCACTTCGCGCAGCTTCACAATATTGCATGTATTTCAGTACTACGCAGCTAAAACCGCGCTAAATTGATTTGCCACGGGCAGTGAGCTGCATGCGAATACACGCTGGTGTCTCACTGCGATTGCTATTTTCCTTTCCAATATCTGTCTAGGCCTGAGAAACCTGACAGTATCTTAGCCCACATGCAGTCTCTGACTGTGCGACACTTTGCCTGGATCATCGCGGTTGCAGATGTGAAGAAAATGTAACCAGCCCTTATTTCTCGACCATGCCCAAGCGTAAGTTATCTACCACAAGCGGCCTGTATAGGAACGAAAATTGAATGGGCGAGCATGTGTGATAACAAGAAATCTGAGTAAAACCTTTTGTGTTGTAAGACGTTTCGCCAGATCAAGAGAACATGACTAAGTAGCAATCGATTGGAATATGTTTGCGAAGAAATTTGAGTGCGATGGGTTAGAGTCGTTTTTGGGTAACGTTTCACTTCTGACACAGTAGCTTCGTCAGACCAAGGGTGATAGTCAGGACAGGGAACATGATTAACTAGTAGTCAACTTAATCATATTCCCTGTCCTGACTATCACCCTGACGAAGCTTCTGTGTCAGAAGTGAAACGTTACCCAAAAACGACTCTAACCGATTGCATTCAATTTTCTTTGCATTGTGACTAAGTAGCATTCCGCACACCGCATCTGCTTTTACCACTGAGGAGCCTGTAATAAGCCGCCTAGGGTATACCAAGTCACGTAGGCCTGGCCAGATCAGCGGTGCGAATTCACATCAATCTAATACAAGTGAACATGGTTAATGGCGGTTGACGATGTGGAAGTGTAAAGTTGTTTCAGGCAGATGGAGCTCGTTAACCCGGGATGGGGAGGAAAACCGTGACTTTAAACCTCTGTTGCCTTGCTGGATACTCGATCGCGGGAAAGGCTCGGGTGAAAACCCTGAGGAAACATCCGAAGCAGAGTCTCGTAGGCGGTTAGTTGGTGCACAGCACCTCTTTCCGGCAACTCCCTGATGCCTTGAGGAGATCGCACTTGGTTGTGCAAAGGCTAGAGGAGCTGACTCGAACAAACGCCGAGTGGTGCTGGGACGCCTCTTTGTATCCAAATTCCCAAGACTCTTCAATCCGTGGCATCAAAAAAGCCGACTTATCCTCAAGAAGGAGATAGTCGTACAAAAGTAAAGTAAGTAATTAAGTGTAAAGACGCGTATTGCACCATATGACCAACACCTACATGCGGAGTCGGACGAAATTGTTAAAGCGAATCGGCTTACGGTCACTAAGGCGGATGGGGCAGAAATCTATACAATCTGGCGCTCTGCACTGATGCGAACGTATTTAGCTAAAATTCACCTTATGCATAATAGTATGTATGAAAGCACAAGCCTGATCCAGGCAAAGTGCCGCACAGTCAGAGACTGCACATGGGCTAAGATACTGTCAGGTTGCCCAGGCCTAGACAAAATATTCTCCAACGTTAACTTCACGTGTGTATCAACCTACCTTGATCATGTTCACTTGTGTTAAATTGATGTGAATGTATTTGGCAAATTGACCAGTGTCCTTGGTCATGACCACGTGACTGGACACATCAACCGACCTTGACCGCGTTCACGTGAATAGCAAATCGACCATTGACCCTGGTTTAGGCTACGTGACTTGATACCGACAGGCTGCTTAGCGGTAGGGTCAAACCAGAGGTGGTTGGTGGAATGCTACTTAGTCATGTTTCATGTCTCGACTACCACCATCCTTAGTCTGGCAGAGCTTCTGTGTCAGAACTGATACGTTGCCCCAAAACTGCTCAACTTTCTTTGCATTATGAATACACGACCGGTCCCCGAAATATTCTGACCATTTAGAGACTGTAGTGAGTTATCGTCGTCATCTCGACTTGCGCGTGGCGTCACCATAGAGGCGTGGTCGTTGCTTATTGACATCCAGCTTGGTTCCCACTTTCGAACATCGTGTACACAATCCCTAGGCTATCACCATGCTTAAGCAATGTTTGGAGAATATGTTGTTTATATTTGTGACTTCTCATCCGCGCCAAGCCCATCGAACAATTCACAAAGTTGATCAGGACGGTCCTTAATGGAAGCACTGGACTTGATTTTCGCTCTTATTTGAGCTTATCAGCAGTGCATATCCTCCGCTTCGGGGTTGGGATTGGAACCCCCGACCATCACCATTGTAGTCCCACGCCTTAACGACCTGGACTACCGTCCACCGTTTGACCTATCGCAATTAAGCCTTTATGAACTGTTCTCCAGACTGGCATATTTGAGTAGCTTTGTTTGCCCGACCACTTCAGAAGGAGCCAGCAACATCTCTTGTGGTCGCCCAACCGAACAGATCTCCCTGGCACGTTAGCCTACACATTTGACACTACAGCCGACTGCACGTCGGCTAAGCGACTGACAATTTGCACTGGCCAAGACATGTAAAAATGAAAATAGAATGTTGAAAATTATTGCAAGTCGTAAAATCCCCTTATCCATCGACCGCATTTTTATCACTGTGCACGAGATCAAACATGCGGTACGTTGAACCAAACGTGTGCATGTTTTTTTTCCCACTCAGATCGCGATCATTTGTTAATTTTTCGGAAACAAGTGCAAAATTTCGGCTTATTACTATGGTGTGTTGCGGATTGCGTTGCATTGTTCCATACATTTTAGATTTGTGTATACCTTCATACTGAGTTTTTGTTGTTGTCAAATTCTCAATCGTTGAACGGATCTTCACCCGTCTGATCAACATTTCATAAGTGATTGATGGTCATCAGCTGAATGCCCATTATCGCCCGTTCATTACTGTAACGATGCATGACAGTGAAAGCCGCAAGGAAGTTGTCATGCTGATGTCGCTCTACTCGTTCACGAAACTTGATTGAATACATGTTCCATTCGAGGTGTAGGCAACTCTACCCAGTTTGTTTGTGCTTACTCTTCTATCAAATCCGTAGCTATTTAAGTCCCACCCTTCCCCATTTTTTAGGATTTTACTTTTTCATGGCTGTGTGGCAGTTAAGCATTCGGTACGCGCTACCAGTGTAATGCTGTCTGTGATGATGATGACGATGATTATGTGACCTAGAACTCTTAAATGTCTACCCACAACTAGCTGGCCTTGAATCACGAACGTGTGGCACTATAGTGCTCACGTGGAGCTAGTTAAAGCTTCGCCTGGAGCTCTGCTCTTCGATCGAATGACGAAGCTATATGCAAACCGCTGATTTTCGCTCTACTCGCAATCTGTATTCCGGTATTTCGCTGTAACCGATGGCATTCCTTGAGCTTTTTTCATAATAGTAACGTCGCAACGCTTGCTTTCGTTTATCCCCATCACAGCAAATGCAATACGTTTTTTAACGACTGACCGGCCCATCTCCGCATTTGCTTTTCGGCTATAAAACCTGCGTACTTTTTATCACTCGCTGTGCTGTTTCCCTGTTATACAAAATCCCATTGTTGTTTGTTGTTGTTTATCCAGGTCTACTTTGGATGCTACGTGTCTCGCAATCAAATCGCTTTGAACAGTTTAGGCATTGTTTGCTTCGTGGGAATGTCGTACATTTTGAAAAAATCCCTGCTCAACGAGATTGGTGGTTTGTCGTACTATGGCAAATACCTGGCCGAGGATTTCTTCATAGCCAATCGACTACGTTCTCTGTGAGTTCATGATACGTTTTTGGATTTCTCGTTTCATCGCTATAATGCCGATTCTGCATGACTTTTCAAGTAGACTCCAACCGTCAGCACATCTCTGGTTCGCTCCTACTCACTTCCCTCTCCTCCTCAAGGGCAAAGATTACGCGGTTTTATTATAAGAAAGAAAGAAATAGGACGTCTGCAGGTCTTAGACAATCGCTGTCTCCACGCCATGGCTGAAGTCACTTTGCACAATCAGTTTCATTTTTGTGCCACTATCTCCTCTTGGAGGAAGAGTCGGCTTCAATGAAGATTTTTGAGAATTTGGGTACAAAGCGGCGTCCCCATCACCACTCGGCGTTTGTTTGAGTCAGCTTCTCTAGTCTTTGCACAACCAAGTGCGACATGCAAGGCAGCAGGGGAGTTACCAGAAAGAGGTGGTGTGCACCAACTAACCGTCTACCAGACTCTGTTTCAGATTTTTCTCAGGGTTTTCTCCCGAAGCCTTTCCCGCGATCAGGTATCCCGCAAGGCAGCGGAGATTTAAAATCAGGGTTTTCCTTCCCGTAGATGAAATGCCCTCCCAGGCTAACGAGCTCCATCTACCCGAAGCAAACTGGTTTTCAGGCGCCAGTCACTCGCCCTCGCCCCTTCTCATCTTGGTAGAAGCAGTTCCGCCGGGCTCGGGGAGCCACTCGTGCAGGCCAGAATCTGGACTTGGTTGTCAGATCCTATTTAAGACGCGTGCCATATGTGAGCATTTTATAAACAGTGGGAGCCTATACACACTGCCACCCCCGGCTATGACAACCTTTGGAACCATGGTCGACATCGACCGAAGTTTGTTGTGATACATGTCAGTGAAAGCCGCAAGAAAGCTGTCATGCTGATGTCGCTCTACTCGTTCACAACACTTGTTTGAATGCATGTTTGATTCCAGGTGTAGGCACCTCATCCCAGTGCGTCTCTACCCTATCTTCTATAGGTTTAATTGCTTTTCAACTCCCACCTTCCCCACCATTTTAGGATTTCTAACATATCGTAGTTGCATGGCAGTTAAGCACTTGACACTTTCTACCGATCTATTGATGTCCATGATGACAGAAATCTGATTAGGAGCTCGTACGTCACATTTTTACCTTTGAAGTCAATCTGGTGGAAAAAACTAAAACTCGAACTCACCTACCTTGGAAAAACCCCACGAAGTTAATCTAACTTTGCTGTCCCCACCCACAGTCAAGAGTACGCGGTGGAGATGTGAGCCATAACAAGATGTTGATCATTTAGAAATGTTCCCTCGCTTGACTGCAGTCTGTCTCTCAGCAAAAACGATGGATGTACTTTGATCTCTCGTGCAGATTTAGTGTTGAACTTCACCCTGCATTTTTCAGCCAGGCACTGGAACAGCCGTTACACAATCGAGAACACATTAGCAAGCGGTTTGAGCTGATGGGTGCGTACCCGCAGTCTCAGTGGTTCAGTTTCGAGGATATCACCATCCTGGTTCCAGGTAAAGTGCCGTACAGTCAGAGACTGCGTTTTGGCTAAGATACTGTCAGGCGACTCAGGCGTAGACAGATATATTAGAGATACGAAAAGAATGGTAGTGATACTCCACGTTGTTTCTGCATGCAGCTCTGTACCTTTGGCAAATCAATCTAGCACACTGATATCTGCACTACTGGACATCCTAGGCGGTACCGTTTCATTGACACTGTGCCACACTAAATGCAAAACTACTTTACCCTCGATGTTGTTCAATTCGCTATCTAAAAGTCCCCGAAACGCTCCGCTTGAGATATCGAGTTTTACATTCAGGGGACCTACTGTTTTTGTTGTTGGCCTCCTTCGGTCGATGTCGACCATGGATGTACATGGACTTACTAAGGATCTGGATAATATTGCCGTGGTGGGCGAAGACCCATTAATCATTCCAATCGCGTTATACCTGTCATGGATTCCGAGTCTGTATTTTTCGCTAGGCTAGTGTAAGATGCTTTCTATGGCGTGACCACTGGAACTTCTTGTTGTTACCTCTTATTGCTTATTGTGTAAAACAATCCAATTATTCGGAAAGCCGAGTAGCCGGTCGCATTGAAATGGATCTCTCGCAATCCGTATCGACGATGGGCCGTACATCCAAAGCGTCTGCTTCTTTTCGTCATGACTCCTTACGTAATGCTCATCACGTTGTGTAGTATTCTCCTGGCCAGCACTGTTTCCCTGTGTTGAAGCCAACGCCAACTTGTTCAATCATATTTGCTCTCTCACACACACACACACCACGACCGGTTTGCTGCTGTTTGCATTCATGAGACAGGATCTGTAGAATCTGGATCCGCATATTTCATGCCCCATCTACATTTGTGAAGTAACATGCGCTTGCAACGATTAGCAGAACTCGGCCGATCGGCGTCAGTTGCACGCTGGCGGATGTATCAGCTCCTCCCCAGCTTGCAGACGACGCTTTACACAATGCCTGCAATGTGAGCGGTCAAGAGCAAGTTGTTCCCAACTCTCGGGGTCAATGCCAAGAGCGTTCATATCTCTTTTGCAAACGTCTTTGTAGCGCAAGTGCGGTCTGCCCAATGGTTGACTTCCTGATTGCAACCCACCATAGAGTAGATCTTTCGAAATAGGACCATTTTCCATTCTGGTGACGTGGCCAAGCCACCACAGACGGCGCTGTCGCAATAGGGGAACATGCTCTGTAGACCAGCTTTTGAAAGCACTTCAGCATTAGTCACTCTGTCCATCCACGATATGTTCAAGATACGACGGATTGCTTCGTAGATGGAAAGCATTCAGCTTCCGTTCGTGTCTTTCGTGGGTGATCCAGGTTTCACTGCCGTACAGTAAAGCATTTAGTATGCACGCGCTGTATACCATCATCTTTGTCTTTACAGTCAACTTGCGGTTGCCTCAAACACGCGAGTTCAATCGGGACAAAATGACAGCTGTTTTGCCAATCCGCTTATCAATCTCAGTGTCTAACGAGAGGTTATCCGCAATGGTTGAACCAAGATGTGAAATGATTTACTGGTTCAAGCTGAAAGTTTTCAATACTGATGATTGAAGGCGATACATTCCCTTCACCAAAGACTTTGGTCTTGATCATGCAGATTGTTAGCCGGAAGTCTTTACAGTCCATTAGCGACTGGAGGTGCTCTTGGGAGTGAGCAATAATGGCTGCATCGTCGGCAGGTCACGGATTAGCATATCCCGTGCCTTGGTTTGTCCTCTCAACCGGTTCAGGTTGAAAAGCTTGCCATCACTTCGCGTGCATAGGTAACCGCCTCCTGTTCTCTTCTTAAATGCGTGCTTCAGAGAGACCTTGCACGTACACAATTAGATGCGCAACCAATAGCTAGGGAGCTAGTATATCCTGGACGGTCCGAGGACATAAAAGAGTTTTAACGTTCAGATTTTACTTCCCGTCACTTTAGACCATCTTGCGTGCCTGTCTACCGTTGTTTGTTCTAAAAGTCCACCGAGGAAAGACCGCTGTACATGATTCTTGAATCCTACAGTCTTGTTTAAGCTTGGTCAGGTACAAACAGGTTGGAGGTTTGTTGGTGTTGGAGGCATGCTTCGGCATGAAACTTCGATAGCACCTAAACAAACCGCTTGCAATCCTCATTGTTACAACAACGCATACTACTAAGAATCCTTCCTTGTGCTAAGAAATGAACTTGTTCAGATATGTCAAAATATTACAACTTTACTTTCTCACACCTATCTAGGCCTGGGCAGCCTGGCAGTATCTTAACCCAGTATCCGCAGTCTCCGTCTCTGCGGCACTTTACCTAGATCAAGCTTGTGCTTTCACGCCATACCATCAGGTGAGCTGCATGCTGAAACACGCTGGAGTCTCACTACCATTTCCTGCTCTATTTCCCTCCTCATATCTGTCTAGGCCTGAGCAACCTGAGAGTATCTTTGAACGCGTGCAGTCTCTGGCTGTGCGGCACTTTGCCTGAATCAAGCTTGTGCTTTCCTACCATACCATACAACTCAATCAGACAACCCATGTGCTTCGACAAGTAATTTTCGTGTCTGGACAGAACCACGTACCATGATTTATCGATCCATTCCAACACAAGCTACTCATTATCGATTCTCCCGTCACACTTTGCATATTACGTTTCTCATTACTCACTTGTGGTGCCAATAACACACGTATTCTCACACGTACACAAAAATCCACCAGTTATCACATGTGCCAACTTGCAACGCGCTGTCAGTTTGTAGGTTATTTTTGACTACCAAATGTTGCTCGAATCAAATCACTCCCTGTGTTGAGCTAAATTTAGACAAACTTTGTGCGTCTTCACGAACAAAAACAAGTAAAGCAATGATGCATGCAAGCAACAATCAAATGCTGTAAAGTAGTACAATGACATCAGCTGATGGCTTCCTAGTGACCCATGCTCGTTATCATAAACGACGTTGCGACGTTGGATGGGGCTTGAAAAGCTACCCTATCCTCAGAAGAGTCAACGCAGACACAGGGATAAACGGTCTAGACCTCGAATGATGCATGCGAGGCCAACACGACAGCTTTGTTGCGGCTTCCACTGTCACGCATCGTAACTGGTCTTCTTCGTTGTAGTTCATAGTAGTTCTCCGAGCTGGTATTTTTGATTGCGGACGTTTCGTCATCAAACTAGATGACAATTGGGCGATGCGCATCATTCGAATTTATCTGCTGCGTTGCGACCTCATCTACTGTGATTGGCTAGAATCCTTGCATGTCCTCGTTGTTGGCGTGTTCTCATTGGTCTGTTAACCCCATCCACTCGAATGTGTTCATTGATTGATTGTGGTGTTGAATACCACGCTTTGAGGAACTCTCGAACCTGACGAGTTCCTCCTTTATGGATTATCTCTGTTCTACTCCAATTAAATTCGTGTCCTTCTCGAGCCACGTGTACCGCTATTACTGATTTGTGGTCGTGTTATCGTGTATCCAGTTTGTGTTCATGTATCCTTGTTTCCAGCCTGTCAGGTATAATATTTATCACAATCGGAACACGGGATTCTGTACACGACATTATTTCTTTCGTAGCAAAAATGTCCTTGACCTTGACTAGTTGGCTTCTCAGTGTCGAAGCTGGCTTGTGTGCTACACTAATTCCTAGCGGGCGTAATATTCTTTCGGTAATCTCTGAGATAAGTTTTATATATAGTGTACATGGAGCACTTTGAAGAGTTAGCTCTAAAAAATGTAGCTCTTCGGCCAAAGATATGGTGGCGTTATGTCGATGATACATTCGTCATCATGAAACGTGACAGATTGGAAGCATTCCATAGTTACCTTAACAACCTGGATCCCAAAATCCAAGTTACAAAGGAGATTGAGTCGACAGAAGGGACACTTCCATTCTTGGACTGTCTCGCGCGAAAGCAGAATGGTAAAATAAGCACTACGGTCTATCGTAAGCCAATCGACACAGATGCGGTCTTGAGGTACTCATCAGCGCACCCCCAAAAAGTATTTAATTCAGTTGCGAAATCGCTGCTCTACAAAGTTGAACGCTTGTGCAGCGATGCCACCGATAAAAAGCGAGCCCATCAAGAAGTTAGTCGTCGACTTGCTGATCATGGTTACCCTAAGAGCCTAATTAAACGCCAACTGAAACGGGTTAAATACCCAGCACCCAAAACGGAAAAAGTTTGGCGTGCAACAGTTTCTATACCTTACGTTAAGGAAGCGTCAAAAGGGATAAGTCGAATCTTGAATAACGCAGGTATACGAGTAACGTATAAAAGGGGTAGAACGCTCCGTTCCTTATTAACGCATCTCAAGGATAAAACACCTTCAGGCTGCGCGACGAATTGCGTATATAAAATCAACTGTAAGGGTTGCTCGGGAGTATATATCGGACAAACATCCAGAGAACTCAGTACTAGGATAAGTGAACACAAAAATCGAATCGGTAAGCAGCCACGCAATTCCAGTGAATATCAAACACTGATAAGAGATTCAGCACTAGCTGAACATGTGCTGGACACTGGTCACAGCGTAGATCTTGATAACGTAGAAGTGATAAGGCGGGGAATAAAACCCTAAATGGAACTAGTTCCCGCTGAGGCGGTTGAGATAACAAAGGCTGGTAAGAATGCTTTCAGTAAGGTGGATGGGGCTGATATCTCCACAATCTGGCGTCCGGTCCTGCAGCGGATAAACATTAACGTGCGTAACCCCTGGTGTGCGCACCGATTACGCAATCGCGCTAATCTGTCAGCAGATGTTTCGGATTCAAGAACAAAACGGACGATTTCCTGAAATCTATGTTCATAAATAATCCTTATTCCACCGAAAATTCTTGTAAACGAATTCCCAAATTAATTAACTGAACAATTGATCCCGCAGCGAGCAGAATAATTAAACGAGAGTTGAGTCAGGTTGCCAGACACGTGCGTCCGATAGCTACGGCTTAATTATCCACCATCTCACAAAATCACTTTCATCAAATGATGATAAGCTAATGACAGGCTTGTTGGACATTAATTTTTGTGCACGGATGTGCAACCGTACGCTACATCTGTGCTGTGCGTCTAACACCGTGCTAAATTGATTGGCCACCGGTAGTGAGCTGCATGCTGAAACACACTTGAGTCTCACATCCATCTCTATCCTCTATTTCTTTTCTCTGTGTAGGTCTGGGCAACCTGACAGTATCTTCTACCACGTGCATTCTCTGACTGTGTGGCACTTTGCCGCAGATGAAAGTCCTTGTTGTCGATTTTCTTTCGTGAATCAATTCTGCTGTTGTTTATGGAAACAGTCTAGCATTACGCATTCTCACTCTTCCTCTTCCCAAACGTTGTTTCTAGTATCTTTCAAAACCATACGGTCTCCAAACTATCATGGGATTTATGGGGTTATTTGCTATGTTACGTGTTCCATGGTAGTTGAGGATTGCTCCTGTTTAGCTTCTCATTTATCTTTTTTTCTCTTTTCGTTTATTTGCCATTCCTAACTCGGAATGGCGTCTTTGTAATTGTCCACTGCTGCTGTGAAATAACAACTCACCAATCGCAACAAGCTCGCTTCCACTGATTCCTTTCTTTTCTTTCCTTCACTTGTTTTCGCTGTTAGATCATCCTTAACATTCACCGTGTTTGCAAACCGCATGATACTGTTCAGCCAACCTTCTAAGTTTTTGAAGTCTCACTGCAAGTTTTAATTCTATTTCCCACCCTCACATCGGTCTGGAACCGGGCAGTCTGACACTCTCTGACTGTGCGGCACTTTGCCTGGATCCTGGCTTGTGATTTCTCTTCATCATACCTCATTTTCTCTTTGTCTCCAGAGGCTACAAAGTAATCCTGTCGGACTTCCCTGCCTTGCAAAACGTGAACACGGTCTCACTGAATGCCTACATCACGCGCCTGGTGCGTTGGCTCCGACTTCGTTTGTGCATGATTCCACTGGTGGCCGGTCTGCTGGAGCCACTCAGCGAGGTGGTCGCCGTGGGAGTGATATTCGCCTTGTCCATGAAATATCTGTTCGAAATCCCCGTGGCTTGGGTTTTGTTACCGCATTTTGTATTCTTCATCATCGCCGATTACGTGCTATTGTGTTCTGTGCAAGTAAGTTGTCGTTCTCTGTCGTTTAGTTCTCTGGTTGACTCACCTATATATCTATACGCGAATCAGAAACACCGGGTGCTATGGTGACACTAACCGAATCGGGCGAACGCAGAAGGCGATCCGGTGTATGAGCCGGACTCACGAACGTCAGATTGACCGTTTCTCAAGGGTGTAGCGAAGTTTGTTGCCTCATTGGCCGCGATGGCGATGTGATATTGTATCGGGTGGGATAGAAAAAAAGCCGGGACGGATTGCGCAAAGCCATTTCAGGGCAACAAGAGGCAGCTGGCGCATCTCTGACCAGTTATCACATCTCCGTTTCATCAGTCCAATATTGAGCACGGTCCACCCCGAGTTGTACGCTCGCACGCACATCGATTGTGTCTCGATTCATCCCGCAGGTCAACCTGTTCAACGCTAATCGGGTCCATCCAACAACATTAGAGAAGCTGAAGTAATATGGTGCTCACATCCACATCCCTTACACACCACTACCGGTTTCTGGCTGTTTGCCGTCATCAGGTGGAGACAGTAAGATTAGTTCTGCTGATGATGTCATCTAGCCTGATGACGAAACGTCCACCAACAACTACACAAGCTCGGCGAACACCATCTGAACAACATCCCCATCCTGAGCTACGCATATTCTCCTCTATTACATTAAGATTAGGTTCAGTGAGGCTTGAAACAATGGATAAGTGGCAAACAAAGTTATGCTTGTATGCCAACTGTTACATAGGGTTCGTACAACGAACCACGATGTTCAGACACGGAATCACAAAGTGATTCTTGCTCAAGCACTCAAGGCGCTTATGGATGACCAAAGTGATGTGTTGCTCACATCCCCATCCCTTACACACCACTACCGGTTTCTGGCTGATTGGGCAATGTCGTTTATTACGCACAAGACAAATAACAAAACACTCAGCAGTGTTTATCAACAGGCCTGTCCCGGTTGTCTCTTGGATCTGATTTGTCAGTCGACTTCCTATCACTCTGTACACTTCAAGCCCTCGCCATGCAGGACTCGTTTGACCGTCATTGGCGAATTGCATATTGTTCGATTGCGGCTAATTTCGTCCATCTTCACATACAAATGTATAAGCATGCATGTATGTATTTATGCACGGATATGCAATCGTGCAACACTTCAGTGCTGTGCAGCTAACACCATGCTAAATTGATTTGCCACCGATAGTGAGCTGCACGCGAATACACGCTGATGTCTCACTGCCATTTTTCATATCCTTCTAGGCTTGGGCAACCTGACTGTATTTTAGCCCATGTGCTGTCTCTGACTGTGCGACACTTTGCCTGGATCAGGCTTATGCTTCCTTACTTTTACTTTTGTGCGACTATCGCCTCCTGGAGGATGAGTCTGCTTCAATGAAGATTCTTGGGGATTTGGGTACAAAGCGGCGACCTCAGCACCACACGGCGTTTGTTCGAGTCAGCTTCTCTAGACTTTGCACGACCAAGTGCGACCTGCAAGGCAGCAGGGAGTTGCCAGAAAGAGGTGGTGTACCAAACTCTGTTCCTGGTTTTTCCTCAGGTTTTTCTCCCGAAGCCTTTTCCGCGATCGGGTATCCCGCAAAACAGCGGATTTAAAATCAGGGTTTTCCTTCCCTTAGATGAAATGCCCTCCCAGGCTAACGAGCTCCATCTGCCCGAAGCAAACTGGTTTTCAGGCGCCAGTCACTCGACCTCGCCCCTTCTCCTGTTGGTAGAAGCAGTTCCGCCGGGATCGGGCCAGAAGCTGGACTTGGTTGTCAGAGGCTATTTGAGACGCGTGCTATATGGGAGCATTTTATAAACAGTGGGAGCTTATCCCCACTGCCACCCCTGGCTATGACAACCTTTGGACCCATACGAACATATGTATGCACGACTATGTGTCTGGATAGATGCCGGTCCATTGAGATTCCGTTGGCTACTACCCGCTTGTGCGTTCTCTTTTACTGGACGAGATTAAGATAGATCACAGATTTAGAGAGCACTTCAGCTGAACATTCTTTCCTATACCACGCTGTTTAACCTCTCTTCCGCATGCCTATTTACCGCGGTTTCCGATCAATGTCATTTTCTAATCCCCGTTTTAGAACTCTCGACCGCCTTTCTCCCTCCTCAAATTCATCCTCGCTTGGATTTTACGTGAACTGTTGGTCTATGTGGTGTTCTTCAAGGCTCTTTCTCACCCGAGCGTCATCACCTGGGGACGTCATTCTTATCGCTTGCGTCTTGGTGGGTTGACCACTCGTGTGCCCTTGTTGCACAACCACCGTCGGTCCTACTCAAGCCATCTCCCGCTAACCGTCACCGCCGATACGGACGATAGCCACGTCACGGACATATCAACCTCGCCGTTGCTCAACGGTCGTGTGCCTATTCAGCCGCTGCATTCGGTGGTCACCGTGTTATCGAATGGTCCCACAATGACATACCCGAAGGCAGACAAAATCCATGTGTGATCCTTGCATCTCCCTTCAACACAGGTCACCAATTCGTACCTTCCCAGAAGCGGTTGACGTTTTCTGTGATGCCTTTAACCATCGCGTGTCTGTGCCTGTATAGAGTATTTATTCACCATTGGTTTATTGTGATTTTACTATCCCTTATCCCTGAGAAATGATAGACAAAACCAAATCGCTTGTCTACTTTGGCGAATCCCCATCTATCTGTCTAACAACCTGTCTTTTATTTGGACTCATTTGGCTGCTCCCCTTTGTTCCTGTATCATAGAGCTCTCCACGCGGTGGTGTGGATGTGTACAAAGAAACTAATCCCCTGAATCGTGTCGCGCACACTTGAACCCCGTTTCTTTCACTAGCTTCCCATTTCAACCAAATGAGTTCCTGCCCCCACTCCCCCCTCACTCGGTCTTTTCCTTGTCATTTCTTGAAGCTTTTATCAATTGTTCACTTGAGCTTTCTTCCAAAGTTGTTCAAATAAAAGTGACGTGTGATGTGTGGTGTTTGTTTTCGTCAACGGGTAAAAAGAATCTGGGTGCCGGGCGATTCAAGAAGATTTACTGCAAGGGATATACTCCCGCTTGGATACTTATATGTATCTGGATATTATACTCCGTATATCAAGTTGTTCTTACCGGGGAAACCGTTTCCTGACGTTGGGGAGAATCTCTAACCACAGGGAGCAGGCTTCACACTACTCACTGACATTTCTCTTTTCATTTCCTTTTGTCTGTCTGGGCCTGGCTGTATCTTAGCCCGTGCTGTCTATGACTGTGCGGCACTTTGCCTGGATCAGGCTTGTGATGCATACATAACCGAGTTACTTGCTTGAATCTGTCGTATGGGCATTTGGAATCTGTTATAATAGATGAATCGTGGATATTGCAGCAGAAACTGTCGTTGCGTTCTATCAATCTATGCGTTGTTCTAATCCAACAGTCTGGAAAACAGAACGAGACCAGATTGGGACGTTGATCAGGAGTCCAAGTGCCCAGTGGACCGTGGACATGGTTTGTATTTATATGGTAACCACAGAGTGAACGTGTGAGGGTACACCGTAATCGTGGGAAGGTGTATAGTGAGAACGACGGATCGTGGTTGTCATGGACGAGTCAGACAATTTGAATTTTAATGAACGTGGGTTTGTTGTCGAGGTACAACATGACTCACCCAACAACAATTTTTCTCCGTTGCGAACTTTGGTCGATCAGGCACTCGGGCTTGTTTGATTCGTTAGGGGGGTGCCCTCCTAACACCTACCCGTTTGAGCTTGGTTGTGGTAAGACTTCTGCTTTGGATCGACTTGCATGTGGGTTACTAGAACACGTCTTCGATCTGCCCACCTTCTTGGTCTGCATTCCGCGGCATTAAGTTGAGTGCTCTTCCTCCGCTGACATTCCATGTTCTGGGGTATTGAAGGTAGCGAAGACAGGATAGGACTGATAGGAATCATTGTACACAGTTTTCTCAAAATAGTTTGCCCGACTGTAATTTTCTTTATGCCCCTTTCTGTTGCACCTCTGACATCGGTGTTTCTTGAATGGGCAATGACGCGCAAAATCCCATTTGCCACATTGACAACACTTGGATAAGGACTTGGCGTCTTGATCGACTCGTTGATCAATCTGACGGCGGCTTCGGTGCTTGACCGCTAAAACCACCGGCTCATTCTGGCAGGGTTTTTGTTCGACCAACGCAGTGTCACGCTTCAAATTTAGCAAATCTCTTGGCATTCGGTTGTGATTGACATCACGTTGATTTTTCGGTCTTGATCGAGTCTTGACAATAGTATCATGCAAATGTCTTGGTCTTTCTCTGACTGCGACCCACAGACGAATATCAGCGATCGAAATTGGTTTTCAGTCATATCTTTTGAACTTGAATCGTTCACATGCTCTATTAACTTTCCCTGCATACGTCACAAAATCATCACAATCCTCTTTGACCAATTTTATGCAATTATATCGTCTATTATACAAAGGAGACTGTTGACAAAAGATTTCTTCTAGCAGTTGTACAATCTGGTCAAAAGTAAATGAATTTGGGGATTTCGGCAGAATGAAGTTGATAAACTTCTCATGTTCCAACGTGCCCAGTTTTTTCAGCAGCAGTCTCGTTTTTCGACCATCATCAGCGTTGTTGAGGTCGGATTGAATCTCGTGAACCAAGATTCGAAGTTGAAACCGCTTTCTCGGTCGTAATTGAATTCGGGATACTGTTGATGATTGCATCCACCGATGGGTTTTGTACGTTAGTCTTCTTGTCTTCGAAAATGAAACTCAGATTTTTCAAAAGTTTCTGGGTCAAACGGGCTTGAGCTTCTTCGTATTGGCGTTGCTGTTGCTGAAGTATTGATTTCAATTCTTCTGCTGTGATTGCCATTTCGAATTGCTGGGTTCTTTTCTTCCCGTCGACAAATTGTTATAATAGATGAATCGTGGATATTGCAGCAGAAACTGTCGTTGCGTTCTATCGATCTATGCGTTGTTCTAATCCAACAGTCTGGAAAACAGAACGAGACCAGAATGGGACGTTGATCGGGAGTCCAAGGTCCAAGCGCCCATTGTGTGCGTTTGGACCGTGGACATGGTTTGTATTTATATGGTAACCACAGAGTGAACGTGTGAGGGTACACCGTAATCGTGGGAAGGTGTATAGTGAGAACGACGGATGGTGGTTGTCATGGCCGAGTCAGACAATTTGAATTTTAATGAACGTGGGTTTGTTGCCGAGGTACAACATGACTCACCCAACAACAATTTTTCTCCGTTGCGAACTTTGGTCGATCAGGCACTCGGGCTTGTTTGATTTGTTAGGAGGGTGCCCTCGTAACAGAATCTGTCGGTTGTAAAGGATGTATGGATCACATATTTGCTGTCCAATAACCTCTAGATCAACACCGCACACACCATATTAATCTTTCATAAGTCCATTCTATCAATCAGAACTCATTGTCCACAAACATCACAGTAACATATCTCTTACACTGTACTTTTAGAGTTAAGAGGTAAAACAGCTTATCGGCCCTGCATACGGGTGGAACAAAGGCGATCACTTTCTAAACTTTTGCTTCTTGTTTCAACTGATGGTATGATGCATTGATAAGAACCTTTTTGACTTGGCGAAGAGACCGCATTCAAGCTAAGATGTTAGTTCATGCACGATCATTCAGTACATTTCAAAGAGCTGTTTTAACGTGATAGCTGTCACCCCCTTATTCGTCACCACATGGCAATGCAGAACAACATTCAAGATGAGACCTACTATATCATCATCATCACCATGAACCACAAGTCTGGAGCCAGACAAAGTGCCAAGCAATATGGAGCAGGAAAAGCAGATATGAAAGCGCGTGAAAAAAGGGAAAGCAGGCAAGCGGAATATGCAAAAGCAAATGCGCAAAAAGAAGCTTGTTTTTGTAGTTTCACTGCATGCGATTGTGTGCAAGGCCGTTAACCCTTTGTCTACGGTAATTGGATATACGTATTTTATGATATTAATGTGTTATTCTGCTTAATTATGGCATAAATAAAACACGTGGTTAATTTTTATGGATCAGATGCCAGACGCCGCCTGACAAGTACACTCGGATGATGACAGAAGGTACCGACGGGAGCTAGTGAGCAATCGACTGCTTGTTTGAGGTGATAACTAGACAAAGGGTTAGCCCATTGAACACGATTTTCACCCGTCTATCACAGGAAGTAACCCTTGCAGTCGTATCGCGTGGACCACAAACAGATGGGACTGACCACCCTAACGATATCATTTTACACATATTCTTGGAAGGATAAATACACTGATTCTAATGATAAAATGTGGTATTTAGCGGGGTGGTGCTCGTCAATGTTGACTTCTTAGCGCAATGTTACATCCTCGGCATCATGAGGCAAGTCTTCCGCCTCATTGAAACGTTTCTTTGTCTATGAAGTGACGAAAGCTTCGGTTTCTTAACGACTCAGGGTTACCTTTGACTCAAATCAAAAGTTAACACGCTAACCTAAGGGATGTTGTCTGCTACATGGGCTGATACACTTTATTTAATCCTGTGTGCTGGCTAAAGCATAATACGATAACAACACCCTACTAAGGACTTTGCTTTATGCTGTTTTCTTCGGTTGAATGAACGTCAGTTCGCCGATCGCTCTCGGCGTATCTTCTCCACGTCTGCCTATATCTGTTCACTTCCTTTTGGTTGTAGTACCAACGGAACTAGACACTTAAATGAAAACCAATTGAATTGAGCGAAGGATTTCAGCATTTTCGGTTTTTCACATCAAACCCTACAGTAAATGCCACCAAGAAGTCTCACAAGGACCTGTGCTAGGACCGCTTCCGTTTCTCCAATACATACACAATTTACCATTGTTCATAACGTCCAAGATGGTTCTGTTCATGGATGATATGAAAATTTGGATGTGAGTCGATTCTCCTGCAGATTGTAAAAAAATGAAAAGGGATTTGGATAACACGCGAGATTGAGTAGCTGCGAATGATATGGCATGTAACACAGGGAAAAGCAAGATCCTCCACTTCCTTGGACATATCGATTGGGAACTGAAAGTTTGGTGTTTAGCTCTCTGTGGAAAAAGACTATGGATTAGTGGAAGCCTGGAGAATGCTGTTCACTGCCAGGATATATGCCAACAGATTGTTTAGTAACTTTCGAACATATTTGAAAGATTCTCGCTGGTAGCGTTACCAAGGATAATGAATGTCTACCTTCATTCGACTATGGAGTATGCGTTTGAGGTTTGGGATCCTTGGCTGACAACAGATATTGCCATCTTCGATAAAATTTATCACAGACCGGCAAAGTTTATGATGGGTCTGCGAAAGGCTCCGTACACCGATAGATTGCGACGTCTGGTCTATGTGACTTTACCCGAAAGAAGATACGGCGCGATCTGATTCTGACCTATAGAATTGTGTCTACCGAAGGACAACCACTAAGAAACTCGAATATTCCGAACGAGCTAATTGAGACAAGTTCACCGATATATGAATCATCCAGCTCAGACAAACGAGTGAGGAAATAAATCCAAAAGTATGAGCGCACAATTTTATGCGTCCACACAGCACGTCATTTCGCAATGTTCCGTACACCGAAAGATTGCGACGTCTGGGTCTATGTGACTTTACCCCAAGGAGGATACGGCGCGATATTATTCTGATCTATAGAATTATGTCTACCAAAGGACAACTAACTTCCCGTATTGATTACCGAAAGTGCTATAATTTTCTAGACTTTTCTTGACTCTCCTTGCCTGGCGATATTTAAATCGAAATATGTGATATATTCTGCTCGTTGTATGCTATTATTTTCCACATTTTCATTCGTACCGTAATCCCGTGGTATTTTAAACCATAAATCCTTGAATCCGTTGCGTAAAATTGTGTAGGTTTAGTTCGCACATTCGCGGATTCTTGTAATATGAAGCCAACTTGGTTGCCCGATGATAAATCCTCCCAAGGAGTTCATTATCATTTCGCAGCCATTGTCCCAACATTTGGATTGAAAATTTCATAACACGGCTCACATAAGTAGGTAAAAGTCTTTATACATATCTAGGAGGCATGCATACACTCAACCTCCCTCATCCAATGAATGACATGTCATTCAACATACAGAAATGTAAGATGCTCCATTTGGCAAGAATGTTCCTTGGACATATCGATTGGGAACTGAAAACCTAGCATGGAGCTCGTTAGAAAAAGATCTTGGAGTGTGGATTAGCGGGAACCTGAAGAGCACAGCGCACTGCCAGAACACATATCGACGGGCAAACAGATTGTTGGGTATCTTTCGAAGAATAATTGGAAGATTCTCTCTGGTAACGTTACCAAGGATAATGAATGTCTACCTTCGCCCTACGATGGAGTATGCGGTAGAGGTCTGGGCTCCTTGGCTGCGAAAGGATATTGCTCTCTTCGATAAAATCTATCACAGAGCAACAAAGTTAGTGATGGGTCTTCGCAATGTTCCGTACACCGAAAGATTGCGACTTCTGGGTCTATGCGACTTTACCCAAAGGAGGATACGACGCGATATTATTCTGACTTATAGAATTGTGTCTACCGAAGGACATCCACTAAAACACTTGCTTGATGTGTGTGAAGGGAAAGTGACACGCGGACATACCTTATCCCTTTACGTCCCAAGTTCCCGTATTGACTGTCGGCTCCATTTTTTCGCCATACGTGCTATATTTCTTTGGAATTCCCTACCCCAACATGTGGTGGACTCGCCTTGCCTGGCGGCGTTTAAAGTGAAATTGGACTTACATATGCAAAAGAATAACATTCGTGAGCCGTACATTTGATATTCTCTATTGCTTTTATACTATTGTATTTTTTTATGTTTTATTAATACCGTCATCCTGTGGTGTTGTAAAGTATTAACTTTTTTAACCATAAATCTTTGAATTTAAATTTGAATAATGAATAGGTTCATTCATTATTTCGTATCCTACCAACTTCACTGTCAAAAATAAATCGCACGAATGTGCGATCGTCCAATGTTTCTGTACTGCGCAACACGTTATCTTCAATTCCATTCAATTCAATTTTAATGGTCTAAAAAGCATATAGCTTAACAAAACCGCAGAATAATATGGGAATTACGAATAAAATAGGTAATAAAAACGGGATTTTTTGCTTACTGAGCTGTTCCGGAATCAGGTAAAAAAATCCATAGGACAGAAACAGTTTTCAAAGTTCAAAGCTTTTATGAGGTAAGATATATAGATTTAATGTTGGGATTGGTCGACATGAAATTGTCCAAATTCGATTTGAATATATTCAAGTTGGGTTAATGTGCAACATTACAGGGTAGGGCGTTCCAGGTAAAGCATACACGTACAGAATAAAAATACCTTCGACAGTTTAGTCTCGAGTCGGGAATAAGTACTGTATAGTCGTGACTATCTGCGGTTTCTGGTGGGTGTGGAATAGTTTATTTAGGGGATGGTTGGGGGTATGCAGTATGTTGAACATAAGAATCAAATCACTTCTAAGACGGCGGCAACGAGAGTCGAAGAGATTGAAAATTGCAATAAAATCTTTGTATTGTTTGTGCTTCAAACTTTGCTACATCCGGCAATACCTGTATCAGAAATTCAGGGCGCCTAAATTCTTTCTGCTGTAAGGGTTTAAAAATGAGATACCGTCCAATCAATAAATCAATCAATCAATCAATGGTCGCACTAAAACTACATATCCACTTATCGATGTAGTGTGAAATCGCAATTAGTACACATGCTCCAGCTTGCGTAACCTTGTTTATAACCAGGTGTACTAATAACTTTCTGTCCGTTTTGTTTAAAGTACAAAAGACGATCAGTGCATAGCATTTTGATTGAGACCGTAAATTGTTTAGCGCAATCAAATCGCAAATATAAAACGTGAATCAGATTCCGCACATTGTTGATATTTGTGACTACTCATCCGTGCCAAGCTCATTCAACTATTCGCAAAGTTTATCACAACGGTCCATAATGGAAGCACTGGATTCGATTTTCGTTCTAATTTGAGCTCATCAGCAGTGAATATCCTTTCGCTTCGGGTGGGATTCGAACCCCCGAGCATCACCATTGTAGACCCACCCCTTAACGACCTGGGATACCGCCCACCATTTGACCGATCGCAATGTCCCTGGAAACGGAATTTGACATTGAGTCGCTAAGTAAACGTGTCATAACCCTGAGATCGAAATTCAAATAAGTTCTGATTCAAGCTTGCAGTATGCAGTCAAACACTGAGCGTTTTTGTCTAACTAGTTTCACAATGGGACATGTCTAATGGCTGAGTAATGCTCATTGAGTAGTTATCAACAACTTTCGCTTTTGTTGGTTGAAGCTGTCCATGAGTGTACATCGTAAGTGTTTAATGTAATCTCAAAACTTCACATCGTCTCACGCTACAATAGAGTCCGAGATGAGAGTTGTAATCCTTCCTGTAATGTGTACAGCATTACGTATGTTCGGTATAACTGTGGCGGCCGCACGCTGTCAGTATGATCTTGGATCAGCAGAGACGAAAACTGTGCGTTCGCTGCCCCAACAACAAAACCAACCGCTATTCACCGAGTTGAACCTTAAACCTTTTTCCTTTTACTGCAAAATGATGGGTCACCTGCGAAGAAACAATCCGTTGCCAATCAGATCATTCTTATCCAAGAAGAAGAAAAAGATCTCTATTTGTTCATATAGATTATCATTGATTATAATGAATTTACCACACAAATATTTGGAATCTAACTAACGAACACTATACAAATGTGATAGAGAGATTTACATTATCAATTTCAGCTTCTAATCTGAAATACAAATTTGGTTTTGTCTGCCAGCGACAGCGCAATACTTCGGAAGTTTCAATGAGAACAGACAGAAGTTCCGCCCACACGACTTTTTTTCAAATCACGTTATTCCAGTTATTTCCGCCGGTAGAGCAAAAAACTCCACAGTACATTTGAAGCGTTTTGGTGTGTAAAATATAGTTTGTTTACGTGACTAGAGAGACTAGAGAGGACTTGAGATTTGTCGCAACGCAACATCGCCTGTTTATGACCGAACAAAATAATAATGTGTGAAAAAAATGAACTTTGTTTACGATCGATCCCCGTTGCCAGTGATTTATCCTAGCTCCGTTCTTTTATGACGGATTTTTCGAGATATGTTTTTGAGTAGGTGATCCTTAGTCTTGTATATGAAATGCCTAAGATTCAGCCGCTGATCGTAGACCAAGTTTCCTAGCCCCATAACTCAATATCTTTTTCCCGTTGGAGTGTAATGACTAAACCACATATCAGAGTGAAAAGTCTACGCTTTACTTTTGAAATTTAATGTCCGCCACTTGAACTTGAAAGGAAAATTTAACAAATGATGAAGCGCCCTTTGAGTCTTAACTACACATCATGTTCACCCTATGTGATAAGGTTAGCTATGATACAATGGACATAGCAATTTTACGGTGAAGCTTGTTCCACGAATGCACTTGAGCTCTCAAACGATTGCTGATAATATTACGGTATATATTTTATTAAACGACCGTTCAACGTATTTGATGTATTTTCGGTAAAACTTTCCAACCGTCACAATGCTATACTTGTTTTAGCGTTGAAAGTCAAACGGATTATTGATTTTCTGTTAATGCGCCACTCTATTTTGTACTCTGTGGTTGCCTAGCAACCTGAGTCCGAATACAATCAAACGAATGTTGAATTATAATCGGTGAAGTAGATTAGCGTCAGCTCAAATTCCATGGATAATCTACGTTGATTGGTTTACATGAATTTAATGGAAACGAGACAGTGATATAGCACGTTTTTGAATAATAAGTCGACTTTTAATAAAGGGTGAATGCTCTGAGCTCATTTCATGAATGATCATCTATAGGCTCATTCGAACTAGACCGAACGATTGTAAATACCGTGTCAGCGAACAAAATGAAACGGTCCGGAAACGGACGTATAATGGCAAATGTTTCTAACCAAGCTGGGGACCATATTCATGAAATGGATCCCTTAGGCACTGGTACCCTGGGTCTGACGAAGCCTTTGTATCAAGAGTGAAACGTTACCAACAAACTTCCCTAATTGATTGCTTATAAATGTTTGGGACCGATCAATTAGTTATTGCCATGAAAATGAACTTTCAAAGCAGATTTTTGGTAACGCTTCATCTCTGACACCGAAGCTTCGTCAGACCAATGGTGATAGTCAGAACAGGGAACGTAATTAGATAGCACTCCATCCACTGATCTTACCACTAAACAGCCTATTGAGATCGTTTCACGGTATAGAAATTCATACTATGATGCAGTGAACAGTTGGTTGACCCATTAAAACCTCAGATCTAAATCTACGAATTAAATGAACAGAATCGATTAGTTTCCAGATTGTTTAAATCATCCCTGGTTACACTATACAAACGATTCTGACTGTTCGCTGTCCATAGATTCCATTCGTTTTTCTTCTTCCTATAGTATACTTTGAGTTGCAATTAGGAAGTCGACCATTGGGCAGACCGCACTTGCGGTACAAAGACGTTTGCAGAAGAGATATGAAAGCTCTTGGCATTGACCCGGCCAGTTACGAAGAACTTGCTATTGACCGCTCACATTGGAGGCATTGTGTAAAGCGTCGTCTGCAAGCTGGGGAAGAGCAGATACAGCTCTTGGCTGCTGAACGCAACTGATGCAATACAACCGAGTTCTGACTATCGTTGCCAGGACTGTGGGAGAGATTGTTCCTCCCGAATCGGACTGTTTAGTCATTCCAAAAGCTGTAGAACATGGACATTCATGCGATTGTGATGTACATCCATGGTTGATTTCGACCGAAGGAGGCTAAGAACAACAACAGTATACTTTGAGTACATAAGTTGGGGTAGTTGATCGCTAAATCTGCGGCTCGGAGTACTAGACCTCGGGGAACACGCAAATGCGTTTTGTTTCCATCTCATTGGTGTTATTCTTGATCCTAATGTATTGGGAAACGTGTTAACTGATCGGACTTTCTGATACCAAGTTGTTTGTTTTTGTTGTTGTTTGTTTGTTATTTCAACGAGTTGAATCCGTCAATAGCTTTCAAAATCCAAACAGGTGTTTACTCGATGTGATCTCATTTTTATATCTCCTACTAATTTTCCCGCATCTTTGTGTTGATTGCGGACGTTTCGTCATCAAACTAGATGACATCATCAGCGAAACTTTGAAAGAAGTTTCAGTTGTGTCGTGGAGAGAGGAGCGCTTGCAACATTTAATTCTCTATATTGAAATGCCCTGACGTACATGTCAGCGTACCAAAGGAAAGGACACTCCATTCCGCTTCTGTGGATATAAGCACGGGAAGCAGCAGTTACGTGTTAAAAGGTATGGTTTGACTGGCGTAAAGCTTAGCGTCTGGGGCTGCTTCTGACAGAGAGATCTTCGGGTCTTATTAATGACTACCGCCGACTCAAGCTGAGTAGTCCCAGATAAACAAGTTTCGTCACGGCACGATTTGCTAACCTTATTTGTTAAATTAGCAATATGAACCAAATGACTGTTAGACTAAAACAAGCCTCGGCAGCCAAAAAGCTGCGGATTCTGGTAATTTTTGTGTGGCATGTATAATGATATCAAGAGAGCCATTGGTTCAAGCAAAATCAAAACAATACCCATTACGCTACAAAATGGTAGCAGGATTTTCGACAAAACACTGTGAATGAAAAATAGGTCGGGCACTTCTTGCTGAACATGTTGAGCGTTCACCAGCCATTGAACACCTAGATACTCCCACTAATTTTGATGAACTTCAAAGAGCGATCGATCGCTCAGAATGAGTAAAGGGTCCTGGTGACAACGGAAGCACTCATCATCATCATCTATTTCTGTAGAGCAGCTCAAATAAAGCCACTCAATGGATTGCTTCTTCAGTGCTGGCAGGAGAAGTGTGCCTGTAGCTATGCGAGACACCGAGATCATCACAATATTTAAGAATTGGAATGATAGAAGCCACTGCAAGAATTTCTTAGGAATCTCTTAGCTAGGATAATGGTCAAATTCCAAAAGTTTTAATCTATAGAGACGATTAGGCAAGTTGTAATTACCCTACAAAGACAGATCTTGACATCGACCCTACGATTTTGAACAAACTTGTCCGACCAATTGAGTGGCGCTATGTAAAGCGCCATTTTTCAGCTATGGAAGAGCACATACTATTCTCTGCCCATGTACGTTGAGCACGCAGAATGTCATCGATCGGTCTAGAACTGCCTATCGATGTGAGCCCTGTGGGATAGATTTTTCCTATTAAATCGAACTTGAGATGTACCTCCATATCTGGCATGGATCAAAGAAAGCCAAAAAAACTACCCTACCTTTTTCAAAGGACTTTGTGTTGCTCAAACGTTGCACTGGGATATTTTTGAGACAATCCTAAAACAACATTTTCCTCTTGCGATCAGCTCATAAATACCATCCTAAATGATAATTCCCATCTGCTTCATCGGGATCTCCTTAAAAGTCAATCTTCCACAAAGACTCGTTCAAAACACATCATACTGCCTTCTTGAAAGTCCACTTATCAGATGTCATCTATCCAACTACTATCGAACTACTCGACAGGATTTACCATCGTGCTACAAAGTTGGTCTCCCGGAACAGAAATTTGTCTTTCGCAGAGCGAATATTAAAACTGAACCTACACGATTTTACCCAACGACGGATACGTAGTGATCTCATGTTGACATTCAAAATCCTGCATACTGAAAACCACCCCCTTAAACACTTGCTAAAGCCCAATAGCCTTACTCAAACACGAACACATTCAAAGGCTTTAAGCATTCCGCATTCTCGATTGAATATTCGTTGTAATTTTCTCCCGGTAAGAATTTGTTTCACTTGGAACTATTTGCCTGAAGAAATCACACGTTCAGAATCTGTTGAGGTTTTCGCTTCCAAACTCGATGAGTTTATGACGAACCATGCGGTATGTGACTGTCCCTATTAATTTTTGAGATATTTTATATTTCTATATATATTCCATATACCTTGTCATCCTATGGTTATTGTTAAGCTTACTGCTTTTTCTACCATGAAATTTTTTGAGTTTCTGAGTTCTGAGTTCAACTTGTTTCAAGATACATTTTCCAAAGGGAACTGCTTATAGAACAATTACGGTCAAATTTATCTCGTTTGTATCATGTGTACATATTTCTTGTGTAACTTGTACAGTATTCCTTGTGTGTGTATTTGTTAACACTGGTCTTAAAGAAAAATTTCAAAAATTTTCGAAAAACGTTTCGCCTTTCTTCTTCTACTTCTCATCCTTATTTGACAATTGATTCTTTGTTTGATCATTGCTAGTTGTGAGATATAATTTTCTGGTAAATGTCAAACTTATGTCACGATAACACATACTTTTTCCAATTATAATGTATTATCGATCGATATTTGATCATGGCGTCAATTTGTTTCGATTTCTCTTCAACTTAATTCCAATGTGCTCGCATGACAATTGCTCCAATGATTAATCGACAGGGCGTTATTTTGGGTAAAATTGACATGAATATATTTGGAAGCGCTGGCAATCACTTGACTCACGGATTTGTGAAACGTGCAACTTATTTTACAAATCGATGTTATTGGCAGAACATGTCGGTTACAAAGTTAGACTTTGATACCACCGTTTAACAGGGTTCGTACAACGATGCTAGAATCACGTAGTGATTCATGGTCAAGCACACAAGGCGCTCATGGATGACCAATGTAATATGTCACTCATCTTTCCTCACACGTACACATTCTGTGTTAGAGCATTGGGGTTCGTTGTTCGAACCCAATTAAACAGTGGCTTCTAACTCTAACTTTGTTTACCCTTTTTCCGCTGCCACAAGGCTCACTGAATTCAAGGTAATTAAAGGTTTTTAATGGTCTAAAAAGCAACAAGCTTAACAACAACCATATGATGGTAAAAATTAAAGTGTATGTGTATAAACAAGATAAGGAAATGGAGTAAGCAGTATATAAGTGTTCGGGAAACGAATAATTCAATAAAAGTTCGTCTAATTTCGTTTCAAATTCATGCAACGTTAGAAGGTAAACTATTCCAAGTAAAACAGGCACGGGCAGAATAAAAATACTTTCTACAGTTCAGGCAGGAATGGAGTACCATTAGCATATATTCATGGGCTTGTTAATTTCTCGTATCCCTTCGCGTGAATAAATCCTGTAAGGGATGGTTCGGGGTATGGAATGTTTTGTAAAGTAATATAAGGTCTCCTCTGATTCGTTGATAAGGAAAGTCGAACAGATTCAGTTGAGCTATCTTTTCCTTATAAGGCTTGTTTCGGATGCTGAGAACTAGTCTTGTTGAGCGGTGATAGATTCGCTGCATAATTTCAACATCCTTCTTGAGCCAAGGAGACCATGACTGCACACCGTATTCCATGAATGGTCACAAGTATGTATTCATGAATGGTCAGTTACAAATAAACTGCCGTTCAATTTTCAAAAAATGCAAGTTACTGCAAATCGGTAAGCCCTTTCAGTACGAATATCACTTTGGGCAGACGATTTTGAGCTGGACCGAATCGGAGAAGGATCTTCGAGTCTGGATATGTGGCAGCCTTAAGAACAGCGTGCATTGTGAGGTCATTTACAAGCGTGCTTCAAAGCTTCTAGGTATGCTTCGACGGATCTTCAGAACCTTTACGCCTGTAACGTTGCCAAGCATCATGAAGACCTACTTAATTCCCACAATGGAACATGCATCGCAAGCATGGACTCCGTGGATGAAAAAAGATATATTCTCGCTTGACAGGAGATATCATCGTGCAACTAACCTCGTGCGTGGTTTTCGAGACCTTACATACGAGGAAAGGTTAAAAAAGCTAAAGCTCCCCACTCCCCTTCAACGTAGACTTCGAAGTGACGTTATCATTACTTACAAGATATTGAATACTCCAGATCATCCACTCAAACATTTGTTCAAATACCGTGAATCAGGAATTACACGTAGCCACTCAGCGGCACTACAAATTCCCCATTCCCGTACTAATTGTCGCCGATATTTCTATTCGGTACGTGTCTGTTTCAAGATTCAAGATTCAAGATTCAAGAATTTATGGTCAAAAAAGCACATAGCTTCACAATTACCATATCATATTAATATACATTCAGGAAATATGTATAAAATAAACATGTAATGTCAAGTATAGTCAAGTTGTATAGTTACCATGAGTCAATACGCAGGTGGAATGCCCTTCCCGAAGCAATTATCACCTCTTCCTATATCCAAACATTCACTCGAACCTTGGACACTTATTTGTTACATAACGATTCGACGATGCCTGTGTATTGACTCAGGGTAAGTATATTACTTGACTCAAGTGACATCGTATAATTGTTTTTTTATACCTCGTATTGAACGCATATTTACTATGATATGGTAATTGTAAAGCTATGTGCTTTTTGTGACCATAAATTCTTGAATCTTGAAATACGTGTCTGAGTAGATTTATGACACGTGTTGCTTTTTAAAGTCAGTGTTAGTTTGAAGTGAGGTTTTTAAATTGGAGCATTTAGTTTCCGAGACATTGTGCGTTGGTGTAGATGCATTTCTTGGGTTGTTTTTCTCAACAAGGATGAGGTGTAGGAAAGGAGGCTAGCGGAGTGCAGAATATCTGTTAGGCCGACTCCTCTAGAGTCGGCATCTGAAGGGTTTTTGTCAAGGATGTCTGATCATTTTGAGGTTGCACCGTTTGACTTTGTGGTGCATCTATCTGTCCAATATGAAGTTTCGATGCGCTTAGTCTAATTTCTCGTGGCATTGGTCTGCGGTCATTTTCCCAACGAGTTTTGACCGTGTTCAACATATCTATACGCAAGAACTTTATTTTAATGGGCTTAGGATCGATACTCTAATAATTTGGGGATGCTGAACGTGTCCGTCACGGCTACATCATGCAAGCCGAATATACCACTGAGAAATCACCATTGTAGCTGATCGTGTTTGTGGTTCACTGCTTTATCAGCTTCTGGGATACCAAAAAGAATTTAAATTCGACCATCCCTTTGCTTCGTTTGGGTGTGTTGGTGAGCTTTTCGGGCCCGTTCCCAACAGGTCACATCAGCTAACATCCTTGCAGTGGTGTCCTAACCCTCCCTACGCAGGAGAAGAGCGGATATTAAGATGTTTTCCAGATCACTCTCTGATCTGACCGTGATTTAAAGCAGTCTTGGCTGATGCAGATTTGACGAAGTAGGTTTACGATTAAGTTGTATCAATCATGGTGATTCAACTGGCTCCAAGTCCGCGCTGCTGCACAACATTCACCATTCTTTATTATCGTGCTTTAGCCTGAACCATATTCAGGCGGGACTCGTTTCCTTTACTTTGGTGCAAATCACGCTTAGTCCATGGAGCGAATGTACACTGTGTGTCTGTGGCTTTCGCTGGTTGCTGGACGATTCAACTGCCTTAGATCAAATACCTACCACCTCAGGAGCATTTTGCACCGTGACTTTTGGTTTAGAACCTGATGGTTATCTCTTAACCTTCAGATGAACATGTGCCTTTGCGTTTGTAACTTTTTGCGGACCAGGGAAGTTTTGGACAGACAGTCCTTTAACAGTCACATTTGTAAAGATGGCATCTTGATGAAAAGAACGCTCTTCAAGACGCTCCGGCACATTTGCGACAGATGAACCTTCGTGTTAAAATGATTTTCTGAAATGCAGTTTTTATTTGACTGGTAGTACAGACCAGAGTCTCTACCGATGCCTTCAACGATTGTATGCTGAACTCTAAGCTCAGCATCTGATCATCCAAGTTGGTTTGTTCGGGCAACTAAATCTGTGTTTGGTTTCGTTCGACCATTTTGACACACGTAGCACACATCAGAAATGTTTTTGTCATTCAGGATCGATATCGCCTCCGGGGTCAATGATTTGTCACGTTTTGCGTGACACGTGTGAGCAGTTGCGACACGTGACGGATTTGACCTTAACACTCACAACTTTCTCGCGAACATCAGATTGTTTCGAGTGATGGAAACGCATGCAAATGAGCATTTTTGATTAGATGGTTTCATTTTAACAGGTTCAACCAAAAGTGCAAATCACTGCGGATAAATTGATGCGGCTGGAGTTGGTTAGTGTGGATTTGACGGAAAGTGACGAGTTGTAAGAATATAGCGTCACCGGTTATAGCCGCGAATTGGTCAGTCTCCCGTTGAGAATATTGGCGTGAAATCGATTCCACGATGAGTATTTCTCCTAGTAGTACCCGATAGTGGTAAACACCGATAGGTTGATCTAACAACAGAAACACAAAAGCGGTGCAAATGAACGAACGAACAGCAGAAAATCCACGTGTGACGCACTTAAAGAACGACACGTCGTACAGGAATAATTCTTGTATGAGTAGATTCGTCGTAGCAAACGTTCTGATAGATATCCAAACATCACACCGATCGGATAAAATTTATATTAAAAAATGTCCGAGCTCAAAATAATCCAGCCGCATGTCACGTACGCGCACAACCGGACGCCACAATGTTGGGATAACCGCTCCAACCGCTCTGTTGATCGTATTGTCCCCCTTGTACTAAAAAATTGCAGTTCTGCCAGATTGAACACTTCTGCAGGGATGCTACCGATGGTCACCAAGAAGTTATTCGTCGACTTGCAGATCATGGTTACCCAAAAAGGGCCGATTAAAACAAGTTGAATATACCAAACCTAAAACGGAAAATGCTTGTCGAGCTGCGGTCTCTCTACCGCATGTCAAGAGCAGCTTCGAAGGGATAAGTGCAATCTTGAATAATGCAATAGTAGTAGAAGTAAAGTAAGTAAGTACGTAAAAAAGAAGTAACGTATGAGAGAGGCAGAACGCTCCGCTCCTGATTAATGTATGTATAAATCAATTGCACAAACCTTCGATCCACACAAAACTACACTCCCAAAGACTAAGGCGGGACAATTTCGATTCAATTCAATGGTCTAAAAAGCGTATAGCTTTACAAAAACCACAGATTAATATGGGAATTACGAATAACATAAGTAAGAACAGTTCAGGAATCAGGTAAAAGTTCATAGGGCAGAAACTGTTTTCCATCGGTTAGATGGCACTTGTAAATCCGTTGGGTCAAGATGTATAGTTTACTTCGATGCATGCGTTGAAAGTTCAAAACTGTAATAGTGTAGAATATATAGGTTCAATGTTTGGATGGGTCGACATGAATTTGTCCAAGTTCGATTTGAATATATCCAAGTTGGGTGAATGTGCAACATTAGAGGATAGGGAGTTCCAGGTAAAACATACACGTACCGAATAAAAATACCTTCGACACTTCAGTTTCGAGTCGGGAATAAGTACTGTATAGTCATGACTTCAGCTGGTTCGGGGTGAGCGGGTAGGGAGAGATTGTTATTCACGAGTCGGAAGGTTTAGTCATTTGAAACGGTGCGGAGCACTAAAAACAATCATTCGTTTGTGATGTAAGTCCGTGGTAGACATCGACCGAAAGAGGCTGATAACAACATTCACACGCGAAAGTATACGAGGAGTTATCAGACCTATGAATAAACAATTGGGTGTATCCCATTCCCGCCTAAACTGTGGAAGGTATTTTTATTCTGTCCACTCACTCTACTTGCTTGCATCACATTTATTTTATCTGTTTCCACACTACTTAATGTTTAATCTAATTGATTATGTTCGATTTTATACACTCACATTTTAATTTTTACCATCTCATGGTTATTGTAAACCTTTATCCTTGTTATTTTAGACTATTAGAAACCTGGAATTAGTTTAAATTCTCGCATTTTCCTTCTACCGATGAGTGTTTATCTGTCAGGTTGAATGGTGTTTTCAATCACAAGGGACGCTTTGAATCGATCGTGTACAAAGTTCATTTTATCCACACATTATTATTTTTTCGCTCATAAACAGGCCATGTTTTCCACGTAAACAAACGATATTTTACACATCGACATGCTTCAAATGCACTTTGACGGTTTTGTTGTTGAAATAACTGGAATAACGTGATTTGAAAACAAACTCGTGTAGGCGGAACTTCTGTCTGTTCTTATTAAAATTGCTGAAGTATTGCGCTGTCTCTGGCAGACAAAATGGAGTCTGTATTACATATTTCAAGCTGAAATTGATCATTCAAATCTCTCCGTTACACTTCCAAATATTTGTGTGGTAAATTCATTATATTCAATGATAATCTATATTAACGAATAGAGCTCTTTTCTTTCTTTCTTCTTCTTCCTAGATAATAATGATCTGATTGGCAACAGATTGTTTCTTCGCAGATCACCCATCATTCTGCAGCAAAAGGAAAAAAGGTTTGAGGTTAAATTCGGTAAATAGCGGTTGGTTTTGTTGTTTGGGCAGGGCAGGCTGATCCAAGATCATACTGACAGCGTGCGGACGGCACAGTTAGACCGAGTATACGTGATGCTGTACACATTACCGGATGAATTACAACTCCGGACTCTATTGTCGCGTGAGACGATGTGAAGTTTTGAGCTTACCATACGCTTACGATGTACACTCAGGGACAGTTTCAACAAACAAAAGCGGAAGTTGTTGAAAACTACTCAATGAACATTACTCAGCCATTAGACATGTCCCATTATGAAACTAGTTAGACAAAAACGCTCAGTGTTTGACTGCATACTGCAAGGTTGCAACAAAATGTATTTGAATTTCGATCTCAGGGTTATGACACGTTTACTTAGCGACTCAATGTCAAATTCCGTTTCCAGGGGCATTGCGATCGGTCAAATGGTGGGCGGTATCCCAGGTCGTTAAGGGGTGGGTCTACAATGGTGATGCTCGGGGGTTCGAATCCCACCCGAAGCGACAGGATATTCACTGCTGATGAGTTCAAATTAGAACGAAACTCGAATCCAGTGCTTGCATTATGGACCGTCGTGATAAACTTTGCGAATAGTTCGATGAGCTTGGCACGGATGAGTAGTCACAAATATCAACAATGTGTGGAATCTGATTCACGTTTTGTGTTTTGCGATTTGATTGCACTAAACAATTTCCAGTCTCATACAAAATTCTATGCACTGATCGTCTTTTGTACTTTAAACAAAACGGGCAGGAAGTTATAAGTACACCTGTTTAGAAACAAGGTTACGCAAGCTCGAGCACGTGTACTAATCGCAATCTCACACTAAACCAATGAGTGGATATGTAGTTTTGGTGCGACCATTGATTGATTGATTGGATTGTACCTAATTTTTATACCGTTACAGCATAAAGAATTTAGATGCCCTGAATTTCTGATCGAGTTGTTGTTGCCGGATGTAGCAAAATAAGATAATTCCCGCCACTTAGGAAAGGTGTATCTCTAACGCAAGCCGACGTATATACTGAAATTACTCGTGCCTTCCTTACATAAAACGTCAGTGATTTTTTTAAATAACGTAGATGGCTAAATTGAAGAATGTAGAAGTTTACACTAAGTTTCGTCTCAAAAGCGAAAACGTTGACTATGCTGTTCGTGTCGGCGAGATTCCGAGACAGAAAGTTGACGTTTTGAATTGACTGAATTTACGGTACAAGCAAATTGTTAGAAGTGTTTGGTATGCTCTTAACAGTGAGCCTGCGTCACGAGAAGAAGTAGGACCCGCTATTGGCAAAAATTGTCAAGCATAAGCACCTTATACAATACGTGTAAATGCAGTTGTTCGCTGGTAATCGGAGATCATAGACTATTCTGAGTTTATGTGAGCTGGCGCATTTTGGACCACTGTTGTTGTTGGCTTCATTCGGTCGATATCGACCATGGATGTACATCACAATCGCATGAATTTTCAAGTCCTACAGCTTTTCGAATGATTAAACAGTCCGATTCAGGAGGAACAATCTCTTCCACAGCGATCACAACAATAAGCAGAACTCGGTTGTAGGGCGTCAGTTGCACGCCGGCGGCTTGGTCTGCGTTCAGCAGCCAAGAGCTGCATATGCTCCTCCCCAGCTTGCAGACGACGCTTCACACAATACTTCCAATGTGAGCGGTCAAGAGCAAGTTCTTCCTAGCTTGCGTGGTCAATGCCAAGAGCTTTCATATTTCTTTTTCAATCGTTTTTGTGCTACATGTGCGGTCTGCCGAACGGTCGACTTCCTGATTTCAACTCACCTTAGAGTAAATCTGTCGGAATACAACCATTTTCCATTCGGTAGACGTAGACAAGCCACCGCAGGCGGCGCTGTCGTAGTAAGGTGAGCATGTTCTGTAGACCAGCTTTTGAAAGCACTTCAGCATCAGTCATTCAGTCCATCCAGGATATGGTCAAATACGACGGATGATTCGTAGATAGAAAACATTCAGCTTCCGTGTGTCTTGCGTGGGTGGTCCAGGTTTCGCTGCCGTACAGT
>JACCGJ010015888.1:0-30595 GCA_013407085.1 Atriophallophorus winterbourni
CGCAAAAATGCACAGAATAGTGGCATAGTAACGAGAGTAGGGAGTGGCATAGTAAATTTATTTTGTATTGAATTTTGTCGGGACCGAGCAAAAGTGGCACAATAGAGAGTGAAATAGTAACGAGGTGGCATAGTACCGAGATTTGAGTGTAATTCACTAAATCTCGTCTAACTTCGTTTTAAATTCATGCAGCTTAGTGGGGTGAGCAACAGTACAAGGCAAACTGTTCTTAGTAAAACAGACATCGATAGGATAAAAATATCTTTTACAGTGTAGGCAAGAATGGGGTTCTACCAGCGTATATTCAATGGCCGATAATTCCTCGTATCGCTTCACGTGAACAGTCCCTTTAAGGGATGGGTTAAGGTAAGGAATATTTTGTAAATTAGGATAAGGTCTCTAATGATTCGTCTACATGGAAGTCAAACGGATTTAGGTGAGCTATACTTTCTTTATTAGACTTGTTTCGGATGCTGATAAGTAGCTTTGTTAAATTGTGGTAGATTCGTTGCATAAGTACATCTTTTTTGAGCCACAGAGACCATGATTGTACAGCCTATTCCATGATTCTTGAGAAAATATTGGGAGAAACGTTTCCAAATACCTGTTTGAGTAAATTGAGGACACGTGTTGCTTTTGTAAAGGCAATGTAAATTTGAAATGAGTTTTTTAAACTGGAGTATATCCAGACACCCAAATCTTTTACCTCACAGCATTTTTAAGGATTTGTGAACCCATATGTTATGTGCACCCTACTTGATTCCCCACATTCTTCAGCCATACAGTTTTTTTCCAAATCAACGGATTATTTTCGAAAAGTTTCTTCAGAGCGTCAACAATCAGGCGCTCAAGTTATTTGTAAATCACAGGTAACAGAATAACTGGTCGGTAATTATAACATCAAGGCAATTTACTTATTTATTAATAGGAGAAAATTTTCTACATTTCCAAGGCAAGGAGAGTCCACTATATGTTGGGGTAGGGAATTGCAAAGTAATATAGCACATACGGCTAAAAATGGCGCTGACAATCAATACAGGAACTTGAGAAGTAAAGGTTATGTTCACGTGTCAATTTTAAATCACATACATCAAGCAAGTGTTTTAGTGGAAGTCCTTCGGTAGACACAATTTTATAGGTCAGAATATCGCGTCATATCCTCCTTTGGGTAAAGTCACATAGACCCTGCCGTTGCAATCTTTCGGTGTACGGAACATTGCGAAATCCCATCACTAACTTTGTTGCTTCGTGATAGATTTGATCAAAGAGACCAATATCTTTTCGCATCTAAGGAGCCCAGACCTCTACCGCATACTCCATTTTAGATCGAAGATAGACGTTCATTTTCCTTGGTAACGTTACCAGCGAATATATTCCAAATATTATTCGAAAGATACATAACAATCTGTTGGCCTGTCGATATATTGTGTGGCAGTGCACCTTGCTCTTCAGGTTTCCACCAATCCATAATCCAAGATCTTTTTCCAACGAACTTCAATTCAAGTGTTCAGTTCCCAATCGATATGTCCAAGGAACAATCTCGCCAAGGTAAAGCATCTTACTTTTCCATATGTTGAATGTCATATCATTCATGGCCGCGTAATTTAACACGTTGTATAAATCCATTTGCAGTTTCTCATAGTCATCTGCAGAAATGATTTGCGTCCAAATTTTCATATCATCGCGAACAGGACCATTTTGGATTATATGAGGGGTGTAAATCATTTACGTACAAAAGAAAGAGGAGCGAGCCTAGCGCGAATCCTTGTGGAACTCCGCTGGTGGGTCTGGGATAGCACTCCGTTGACTTTACCTCAGGCGTGGCGATCTGATAGTTAGTCGGACAACCATGAGAGGAGTGGTTCACATATTCCTAAACGTATCAGTTTTAGAAGAAGCAAATGCTGATTGACTCTGTCAAAAGCCTTAGCAATGTCTAAGTAACAAACGTGAATGCAAGAACTTCTATCCAACTCCTTCGTCCAGTCGTCTAACTTTATGAGAAAATTCGTTAGACAAGAACGAATACAAAAGTTACGCAATTCATAGTGTACAACCATTTTTTTCCAAAACTATACGTTCCATGACTTTAACAATAACAGGTAATAGTGTGACGGGACGATAATTTTCAGCGTCAGATCGGCAGCTGTTTCTGAATATGTGTGCAATCACGCCGGACATCCAATTGTTTGGTGCCACTTCCTTAAGCATCGAATAGTGAAACATGCTTGAAAGCGGTTCTCAAATCTGACGATGACAGAACCTGAGCACATCCGGTGCAAAGCCATCCGCACCTGGAGATTTTATTAGATTTAATTTGAGTAATTGACTTTCGACAATCTCTGATTTTATTAACATTTCGCCTATTGTATCGATTCTTGAATCGACCTACTACTCACAACGTTCCACTAAAATCTTTGGCACGAACACTTTAGAGTATTAAATCTCTTTTAAGTTTTGCTGTGGAACGATCCGCGAGTTCTTGCTTATCTTCATCTTCTGAAAATCTTTAAGTTCATTCAATTGCGAGTCAAGGCTTATGTGGTCCGTCTGCCAATGCTGAATCTGCACTAGCGATTTACTCGGGTCCAATTCATCTCTCATGCAGATTCAGCATTGGCAGACGGACCACGTTGGTCCAGTTGACGTGGTAACGAACGAAACTCGTGGTTTCACATTAGCTTCATCGTAGCCATACGATAGGCGACTTTTGTATTGAACTACATCATGCGTGGTATCCGTCCTCGAAAGTAAAACTTGTTTTTGTTCCTCAGTAAAATAATGTTTCCTAGGTCTCTGGTTTTGCCAATGCTCACGAGTTTGGCTTCTTAGTTTAAATTCGAGGTTTTTCCTTGAGTTTTTGTGGACAAATGTAAAGCTCACGTCGACTGAATTCCTAAGATTAGATATAAACCCTTCCCAAAACTTATGTACATTTCTGGCTTCTAGTTTGCGATTGAACGGGTTTTTACACAAATCAATAATGTTGATCCGTTCAACTGTTTTACGGGCATCATTTATTCTTGCATCTTAAAATAGATAGTTAAACTGGGTGTCGACGTCATAAATTAGTCCCAGTGGACTTTTGAATGCAAAGCTATCAATATCGTGTTCAATGCTTGTCAAAACATGATTTTGAAGTAATTGTACCGAGGTTTCATATTCACAAATGGAAACGTGTTAGGACTATTAACGACTGTATGGCATTGCCACGAGATCTGTGCACCTAATTTCGTTGGTCACAGAAAAATGAATTGCAAAGTTATCCTGCGAAATATAAAATGCTGCTGTTTGGCAAACTTCGGCACGCAAGATCTTAACTGGACTACAACGGAAAAGGAACTTGGTGTCTGACTGTCTTGTAAATTCATAGCTGAACATAATTGCCGAACCGTTTCCGAAAAAACCTGCCGTATCGTGTGTCTGCCTAAGAGGATATCCTGGAGATTCACTCCAGAAACCTTTCAAAATTTGACTAACATTATTCAATCCAATGACGAATAGGGAGTGAAACGACCCTAGTATTTGAAATTCTGCAGACCCTCAATCATCTTCTCAAACATTAACTTAAGCACAAGTACCTTACTCAGACACGCATGCATTCGTCGGAATCTTTCTTGGTCAGAATTTGTTACAATTGGAACATCTTGCCTAAACAAATCATACTTTCAAAGTCAGTCGGTTTTTGCTTTAAAACTCGATGAATGCATGTCAAACCATGCTGTATTTTACTGTCTATAATGAGTCTTAAACGTTTTTCCATAATTTTTACTCTGTAAACCTTGTCACCCTGTGGTTTTTGTTGTGCATATTGCTTTTTCTACCATAAAAATGTCTGCGTTGTGTGTTTTCTCCGTAGTGGATTGCGAGAGCTGCGAAAATGCACTGTTTTTGAGAAAAATACGAAAATTAGGATAAGAAATATTCTGATCCTAAACGAACAACAGCATATTTACAGGATTGTAAGTCACGATGCAGCTTAGTTCACCAAAGTGTGCACAACCTGAGGCATTCAGGACAGCCTAAGTCCAATCGTCAGTAAGCTGGGGTAAATACAATCGGTTTGTGGGAGAAAGATAATCGAGCAAGAACAATCTCGGTCGAATTCAAAATCAGGGAGACCCAGACTTGTTTCTTTCAAAAAAGCGACCAAATACGTAACAATACATATGACTTATATAGATTGGTCTCAGACTGTCTACCAGCTCCAGAAATATATTACGCGTTCCAGCGTTGGTAAAATCATAGCGGAACAGAAGGTAAACACCAACGGAATAACTTAGCGACCCTGGATATTTCTATCAAGAATGCCTAAATGCTGATAGAGAACTTATATGACGACTGTAAATGACGAAAATTTTGTGTAAAATTCCTTCTTATTTTTCTGTTTGAGCAATTGAATTCTTCTTAATTCTCAACAATTTTATCTTACATTGTTTTTGTGTACACATTTTCCTTATGCACTTGTATATCCCATTTTGTTTTACTGAAGTAATTTATATTGCTTGGCTGCCATTAAAATTCCACATATTTTGCTCGTGGTATTTGGAGAAAACAGAGACGATTGTTCACCATTGTATTGGTAATTTTATTTCTTTGCATTTATCATTTGGCAGTCTATCTTGTCAGCATTGGCTGAATTTGTTGTTGTCATTTGGAAACTTTGAGCATTTTGGCTCACATCAGTTGTACAACCCGGTACAGTTGAGGTTTGTTAATTGTTATTGTCTATTAATATTGTTAATAAAACCGTAGAATACTCGAATCATTGTGGTTTTGAATTGTCGAAACTAAGAAACGGGTGGACTACGCGTTAAACAACGACTTTAGTCGATACAGTTCTCAACTCGGATTGTTCCACAAGAAGAAACAGAAAAAAGAATTGCTCAATTGGAAACGGTTGATTTGGATCGTCTGCCAATTTGAACAAGGATCAATTTGGATCTTCGTGCCGCAATTCTAATTCGTTTCAAAACTCGGTGACGTCCCCTGTTTTTCCTTTTTGTTGAACTGAACTTATATCTTCGTTTTTTGCATTTATTGATAATGCCTAAAAAATCGAAACGGTTGATCCCTACTGGGAAACATTTTGATAGTGAATGTAATGACACTGCTGGTTCTGCCTCACATAGCTCTTGCCTGTCGCCTTTAGGTAGTTGTAATTTAGAACCTAAACCCGAACAGGCTATGCGGGATTTACAGCAGGAATTAGTAGTAGTAAAGGAAATGTTAGCTCAGTTGTGCCGATCCAACGACAATCCGGTGGCCAGTTTTCCCGTCGCTGATCGTCAACCTGAATCGGAAGTGAGCAAAGCGCCAAAGAGAATCGTGAAAGATTCTGCTTCACTTCCAAAGGTTGAATTATCATCATTTGATGGTAATCCAGTGGACTACTGGAAGTTTATAAGGCAGTTTGAATGCCATGTGGAATCAAAAACTACTGATTCTGGTCAGCTTCTATTGTACCTCACATATTATTGCCGAGGTAAAGCTCGAAATGCGATTGACGCTTGCGTTATGTTGCCGCCTGAAGAAGGTTATGAAAGAGCACGCAGCATTCTAAAGGAAATGTTCGGCCTACCTCATGTTGTTGCACGCTCGTTATTGAACGAGATGTTGAGTGAAGCAACACGGGTAAGAAACACCTCCGATAGTCTGTCAAACCTCGCCTTAAGGATGGAAAACTGCCAAATTGCTTTGAAGCAAATGGGTTGTGAAGCAGATTTGAATTCTGTAACCACCTTGGAAGGCGTTGTTAAGTGTCTACCTGTCGCCTTACAGCATCAGTGGGCTGATGCGGCGGATGAACTCAGCATGGATGGACATGGAGTCACATTTGAGCACCTGACACAATTTGTGTCACGGCGTGCACGTATCGCAAGGAGCAGGTTTGGGCAGCTGCTTGAAACAACTAGCTCAAACACGCATCAGCAATCACCTCGTGCATACCCGAATGCGAGGAGTGGTTTCCAAACCACTGAGAAAAGGAATGTTTTTGTCACCACAAGTGATGTAAGGCCTAGCATGAAATGTTGCATTTGCCAGGCATCTCATGAGTTACAAAGTTGTCCGAAATTTATTGAATCGGATGTCAAGTCGCGCTGGGAAATCGCCAGGCGCAACGCAGTTTGTTTTTTATGTCTGCGACCGTCACATGGCGCTGTGTCATGTAAATACAAGCCGTGGTGCACTGCCGAAAATTGCGGTAAACGACACCACATACTTCTACACTACAACCACGCTGCAGAGAAACCGTCCACGAATATTCACTGCAGTCATGCGGCATTCAGTGCAAAGGTGTTCTTAGGTTCTGTACCCATCAAGATCGAGACTCCAAATGGGCTTATAAATGCAGTTGCCTTATTGGATAGTGGTTCTGATGCCACTTTGATTCTTAATGACTTCGTTGAACAGAACAGGATGCCTAAAAGTCCTGCGCAAGTTTCATTGACCACTTTGGGTCATCAGCGTAAACTTACTTGTTCTCGTTTGAAATTTGAAATACACTCGTTTGATGGCAGTCAAGTAATCCACGTCCCTGAGGCTTACACAGTAGAAAAGTTGCCGCGTGTATCACAGTGTCCAATGACAGCCTTGAGTGAACGGCCTGCATACTTGAAAGACGTTGACTTCCTTGATGTTAGTGATCAGCCTGTGACTGTGCTCATAGGCTGCGACGTCCCTGAAGCACATTGGGCGTTGGAACAGCGCTTAGGAGGCAGGCGCCGTCCATTTGCAACCAAAACGCTGTTGGGGTGGATTCTGCAAGGCCCAGCATGCCAAACTCCAAAGGATATCTTGTGTTTGAATTCTTCCTTGGAGCAAGGGTCCATTGATGAATGTGTCAACCGTCTGTACAATGCAGAATTGCAGACATACACGCTGAAGGAAATGAACGATCGCGCGATGACGAAGATGCATTGTCGCTCGTAAGCGGATCAAAAATTATCGACGGTCATTTTCAGGTACCGCTACCTTGGAAGCCTGATAGAAGCAAACTGACCACAAATTATTTGTCAGCGGAAAGGCGCTTAAGCTACTTGCGGCGTCGATTTGAACGCGATAGTGTTTTGTTCGAGCGTTACAGCAAGGTTATGGCACATCATTTGGAGATTGGTTATATCGAACCCGTTCTGAATAATGCCACGGAGAATATTGTTTGGTATTTGCCTCACCAACCGGTTTTCAATCCTAAGAAACCGGAAAAGCTGAGAGTAGTTTTCGATTGTGCGGCTAAACACAATGGTGTGTCGTTGAATGATGTACTATTTCAAGGACCAAATCTGACCACAAATTTGATCGACGTATTGCTGCGCTTTCGATTACATGTTTATGCTGTTGCTGCTGACATCGAAGAGATGTTCCTCCAAGTCAAAGTGCCAAACTATGATAGAGACGCACTTAGAATTCTCTGGTGGGAGGATAATGATAGACGGGGTGCCATGGAATTGTCTCGATTGGAATTTTGGTTGAACGGCCCCGACTTCCTGAAACAAACCATTGATATGTGGCCTGAAGTAGTTGATCCACAGTGCAGCGAACGAATTGAATTCAAGCGTGCCAATTGTAACATTACTTCGGTTGAGTCAGAGTGTGGAATAGACGTCATTCTTCGTCGATTCTCTAGTTGGAAACGGCTTGTACGCTCGATTGCATGGCTGATCCGTTTCAAGCGTTATGTTATTATCATGTTTGGTCATTGTTCCAATGGATCTTTATCGGTAGGCAAGATCGGATTAGACGAATTCCGGGATGCCGAAGCAGAAATTATTCGATTGACGCAGCGGAATGTATTTGGTGATAAGGCGCTAAGTGAGCCCTGTGAGTTCAATTTGTCATCATTAAAGAAGTTACGCCCATTTATTGATCAAGGTATTTGGAAAGTTGGTGGTCGATTGAGGCATTCTGATCTTGCAGATGAAAGCATTCATCCCATTATAATTCCTAAAAGGCATAATGTTACTGACCTATTGATTTTTGATGTTCGTCTGCTGGAAGCGCTGCACCTGGCACACGTATTCTGGAAACGCTGGAAATCTGAGTACCTACCACTACTACAGACAAGACAAAAATGGATCAATCGCAAACGCAATTTTTGTGTTGGGGATGTGGTATTATTGTGCAGTGTTGAAACTTCGAAGCGTGCTTGGCCACTTGGTATTGTTGTAGATGTTCATGTGAGCAAAGATGATCTGGTCAGGACTGTTGTTGTTCGCTCAAAAAATGGTTTGGTAACACGTGATATACGGAAAATTTGTCTGCTGGAAGGATCTCAAGAAGATGAAGGCCCGGAGGTGGGCGCGGTGGCGCAAATAGGGCAAGCTCGAACTTCTTAAAGGGTCAGGAGCAAAGCTGGAGGACGTGGTGAGTCTACGTTTGGCAAACGTTTTCTCTATAAAAAGCCACATATGTCCAGTGATAGCAATGCGATGTGGCGTGTGTGACTCGCCACTCAATAAAGTCATTTGCCGTTTGTCTTGCGTTTTTTGGGTTAAGATTGGAGTAGCTGGGTAGGGAGGCGGAACCAATCAGTTAGTTTCATTCAGAACACCAGGTTTAGAAGGAATTTGGCGGGAGGTGTAAATGACGAAAATTTTGTGTAAAATTCCTTCTTATTTTTCTGTTTGAACAATTGAATTCTTCTTAATTCTCAACAATTTTATCTTACATTGTTTTTGTGTACACATTTTCCTTATGCACTTGTATACCCCGTTTTGTTTTACTGAAGTAATTTATATTGCTTGGCTGCCATTAAAATTCCACATATTTTGCTCGTGGTATTTGGAGAAAACAGAGACGATTGTTCACCATTGTATTGGTAATTTTATTTCTTTGCATTTATCACTTGGCAGTCTATCTTGTCAGCATTGGCTGAATTTGTTGTTGTCATTTGGAAACTTTGAGCATTTTGGCTCACATCATTTGTACATTCCGGTACAGTTGAGGTTTGTTAATTGTTATTGTCTATTAATATTGTTAATAGAACCGTAGAAACTCGAATCATTGTGGTTTTGAATTGTCGAAACTAAGAAACGGGTGGACTACGCGTTAAACAACGACTTTAGTCGATACAACGAATCTTGGAAGATTTTTTAAGCAGCAAACGGACGCCCCGCGTTTTCTGCGCTCAACGCCTCTGCAATAAGAAACTCAACATCAAAACCTTCCTCCAAGAGAGATTCCACGTACAGTACTTGTGTGCTACCACATATGGACACACTTTAAAACTCGATAGTACTTCGGGTTCTGTCATGAGTGTTCTCTGAAATTTGAAGCAGTACATCGAAATGATGTAAGCATACAACACACAAATGTTTAAAATGTGCTTCGTAAATGGGTGGAATTAATGCAAAAATCCTCCCAAAATAAATCTAGGATCGTGGGTGTATGAAAGACCTGGCTTCAAGACATAAAAAATATTTCGTTAATTATCGTTTGATCTATGGAGCCTAGAGATATGATAGAACAGGCGGTAGACGCGGAGAAGTTGCTCTAATACTCCTCCAGCATAGTATCAAATACCAAAACTCTGTCGTAAAATGGCTACCTTTGGCATCTAGTCGATCGCAAAATCGTCACTAACGGTTTATACAAGTCACTCAGCGCTTCTGAGGAGGAGGACCTGAATTTAGGAAAATTCTTACGTGGTTGATCTAAATTGCTTCACGAGTTCAGTTAAAATATGATTGTAACCTGCAAGGTATTGACTAGGACACAGATTATTTCTGTTTGAATTCTTCATGTATATCTCGATTAGCTGCCATCCAGTGCGCTTCATCAGCACGTAGGTAAGAAAACTACAGAGGGCGGACTTCAAATGGGAAAACTAATGTGCCGCTGGAGCCAAGCGTGCACACAAGATACCATTTCGCCTGACATTCTTATGTATTCCTACCACTTTAAAAGGCATTAGTTCCGTCGCATCTATAATATAGTGTTTAGAGGTGTAGCCTACATTTCAATAAGGACATCGTTCTAATTGAAACCATACAGCGCCTTGCAAATCGGTTTATTGAGTGTAAGCGAGGGAAACCTTACGCTACACGTTTGAAGTCTCTAGATCTTTTCTCCCTTGAGCCCCGTCATTTAAATGTTGACTCCATTAAAACTTTACAGAACTTGAAGGGGTTAAGTGGCGTTCTAATGAACGAGGCTGGACACTCGAGGCAATTAAATTATACTTGCTAAGAAGTGGTATCGGCTAGAAAGCAGGGAAAAATTTATCAGCATCATAGTAGAAAATTTCAAGAACAGACTTCTAGAACTTATCTCCTGCAGTTTTGTCGCGAGTTTTGAGCATTGTTTGGACAGCAACTGAGGTAAGTTATATCCTGAATGTTGACTTATTACTCGGCAAAAAGGTAGGTCACCATTTTATGCGTTATCTTGTAAAGAAAGTAAATATCAGTTTTTTCTGATTTCATGCAGTTTCCTTTTCAGTTGACCTTTCAACGTGCTGGTGAAGAGAAGCTGTTTTTTCTAAAGCATCGGTTATAACGCGCTGCTCCCTAAACACAATTCGAATAATCACATGATAGTCGAAGATTTCGAATAAACAAAGAGGTACAAGTTTTAGAAGTAGTGGGTGCTTCTTTGCAGCTTTCCGCCGAAAGAAATTCTGGACGCTGTCCTGTGCTAAATGAACTGAACTATCTCTATCATCGCATTGAGACGAACACAAAACAAACTTGTCAGTGGTAGGCTCCCATTTGAAGCTTCACAGTGACAGAAATTCTGGACGCTCGATTGGTTTATCAGCCATTCAAAGTATTACGTTCACATAACAGAATTAATCGTTTTATTGTTCAGATTCAAGGTCATGTTTAAATTATTTGGGAGCACAAGTTTAATTGGATTATAATGGTTATACAGAAAACACACGTTTGTAAGATCATATCCGATTAATTGACAATTCCCATCAGTTGACTCTAAAGTCAAAATATTTCAAGAAATTTGCTCGAAATTATACTCACCTGGTGGGAACCTTCCATCTTCAGGAGATTTAGTTGGAATATTGAAATATTTTCAAACAAGCTTACATGGGTAATAATCCTATCAATAATCTTGCAAGATTTTCTCGAGATATACAAGATTTAAATTTAGAAAGATTTGAGAGCCGTTCCAATGACAATGAATGGAGATTGCAGTATATATCGCAGTTAAATTATTCTGACCTCTATGTATGCCTGTTAAATGCAGCTGAACACATACAAAAAATGACAAATCAAACGAGTATGTTTTATCTTTTTTCTGTTTATTGATCTTTATTTGGTGAACTTCTAATATTTGTTCAATCGTTTTATTCAAGAGTCACGATTTTATTTCTCCTGATTGGATAAATGCTCGGTAAATTTGTTCAATATTGTCAAAATATTATTCAAACATGTTTTTAGTTGTAATATATGGATTGAGGAAATTTTTCTAAAACAAAAGTTCATGTGACCAACATTTTTATAGCATAACACTATATTGTGGTTGTATTTTTTATCTGATCTTCAATCTGTAAATTATTTTACATATTTCAATATTTCGCTGATCAGGTAGACTTAATATTTATTTATTTCATCGTAACGCATGCGCATGTATTCATGATGTAAAAAATTGAATAATTATTTACTTCCTATGTTTAGTTTGTAAAAATCCTTCGCGTTTAAGGAAATAATGTTGACGTGATAAGCAATTAAATACATTTGGATTCTTGATAAATCGCACACGTACTTGGCAAATTTACTTTTTGTTATGAGATAACAAGCAATTTGAAATTTGATGTCAATCCTCTTATATTAACGTCGATTAAACCTCTCGGTGTAGATTCAAAGGAATTCATAGATATAATGGTCAAAAATGGAAATATTTAAAGTAACCAAAGATTAAATATATAAGGAATGCATAAAAACAACAACGATGTTTTGTCAATATGGAAGGTCAGCGTATGTATTGAGTTGTGACTCTGGATTCCGTCAATATATACTTCTCAAGTTCAGCCTTGAACATTTTCAGACTTGATGCACAAATAATATGTGGGGCAGAAACTTCCGTATAAAACAAACTCGCACATCAAAGAAAAACCCTCGACAATTTGTTCAAGAGTGTGGAATAATTAACATGTAGCTGACGAAACAAGCGTTTGAGAGAGTGACCCACTGTATACAGATTGTTGAACAACATGTTAACATCACATCTGACACGATGGCACGAAAATTCAAATAGGTTCAACGAGACAATCCTCTACTCGTATGACCTGTTGTATAGTCCGGTCACCAGTTTTGTAGCGCGGTTGTATACGTTAGTAATCAAAGCCATGTCTATTTTTAACCAGAGAGGCCATGCTTCAACAGCGTGCTCCATTGTTAATCAGATATAGATGTTAGTTATTCGTGGGAGTGGCAGCTTTGAGAAAATAACGAAGATCCTTTTCAACCATGCTAAGGTTTGGCAGGGCATTTAGCATACCACAAACACTGCTAAAAAGTTTTCAAGTTACTGTTAATCCACACGGCCACGTTTTTCTCTTCCATAAACCATGAAAGTTGCTGAGATCCCAGCGACTATGTGAAATCGAAGGATTTACCGACACTTAATATTTTACATTCTGAGTGTTAAATTTTAGGCAGTTTCGTAAAGACCACGTATAAAGTGCATTGAAATCATTTTGAAGAATTCTGGTAAACTTTTTTTATGCACACTCTAGTCCTAACTTTGATGTCATCTGCGAATAAAATGATTTTTCTTTGTACAATTTCAGGTATATCGTTTGCGTAAACCAAAAAGAGAATTGGCGCTAAGATTAAGCGCCACTTTCAACGTCTGCTGGGCTGGATAGGGCCTCCTTAACTCTAACCATGATGACTGTACTAATTGAGTTAACCGGTATGCAGGCTAAATCTTTGCCACCTACACCGAGCTGCTCCAATTTCCGTTTCAGTTTGTCGTTGCTAACACGGTCAACGGTTTAAGACATATCCATGTAACAAGCACGGATAAGGTATCCATTATGTACGGCTAGAGTCCATTTATCAAGAATTATGAGTAGATCTTTGAGACAGGATTGCTTCGTCCTACATTCGTGCTGTGCGATAGAAACAAAGTTATTTTGTTTCAAACGTTTGATGCGTTTATCAGCTACAAATCGTTCACGAACTATTTGGCTGGCCTGTAGATAGACACCGAGTCAGTTGTCGCATTAGTATATTGGAGTGATTAATCTACTTTTCAGTTTATTGGAATCTTGATGCAAACTTACTGATAGGTTAAAAAGATCAGATGGTCGTGAGAATAGAGCATGGGCGCAATGCTTAAGGATGAAATGTGATATTTCATCAGCACCTGACGATTTGTCTGTATATAATCCGAGTAACCGAGCCAGGACAATTTTGTAGCTCATGGCGATGTCTTGTATGGTTTTAATTAGTGATCCAACTGCAGGCATATCTTAGCATGAGCACTTGTTTAGGTATAACACGCTAGAGTAAACTTGAGCGAGTTTATTGGTGTCTTTGATAGCGGTTGAGGTAGTTTCGTTCGTAGAACCTAAACGCCTGAATTTACTCTGGTCTTACTGTTCACGATCTGTAATAGAAGCCTCGTCTTTCGTTCAATTCTATCCATGAGATTGATTTGATACTCTTCACTATCCTCTTTGACACGTATTGTGTCTTCGTTTCTCAACCAATTTCTAGAATTCCATGGATTCAGATGATGCTCAGAAAATTTTGCTTAACAAATTAGTTTATATCCATTTGGTTATGCATATCAGCGAGGTGAAAATATTTTTTTATTTAAAATAAGATGTACATAGAAATATGAATCATTTTTGCTAGAAAAAATACTGCCTAACAGCATTCATGTAGGATTTTAACGCTGAAATTTGTCGCGTTCACTGTATATGAGATTAACGAGTTCTGATTCATAGTCTTAACAGTATGCGATCACTAATTATAAATGGGTTTCGGTAACATAATTATCATTAAAACGTGATGGGAGTTGATTTACAGCATACCCGATATACAGGATTGTTTTCGTACTTCTTGACAATCATGAAAGAGCTGTTTTAGAAACACATTAGGAACATTGATTTTGTTACGCTGCTAAGATCGAATTGCGCATTATGTGCTATTGAGAATCAAGCAAATTTTAGATCAGTTAAACAATATTTTAACCAGTATATGTTGCTATTCTTCACAATTAGTTAGGCATAATTTAAGTATTCATCAGAGTGTTTAGTATAGGATGGAAATCTCTCCTTTGTGAAGTCTCCAAACAAAAATTTATAGAAAAGGCTTTACTTGACAAGTATATTATTTATAATTATCAATTCTGAGTGTTTTATTTCAGTCATGTTGACTAACATCTAATGTGATTGTGACTTGCGAGCTAACAGCCCCGTAATGTTGATTCATTAAATATATCACTGGAAAAAATATTATAAAATTGGATACAATTGATGCGGTTCGAATGTGAGGTAAACTATTCAGATTGTACCCTAGGTTTAGTTGATAGTCGTATGCGCTCGTGTGTAGCAAACATTCCACATATGCCCGTACAACTACATCACATCTTGGTCGTTCAGAATTGTTCCAAGATGGCTGTTATTTCTTACTCAACCATCTTCGATAGGTAATTATTTATTTTTCGCTGATTCTGAAACAGTGTAAATCATATGACTACAAACGCTACATACTAATTTGTGTTTTTCTAAATTCTGCAATACAAAATTCAAGCGTCTGATAGAAAAGTTCAACCAAACAGCTGTTTACTAGGTGTTAATGCGTATTACCAATACAATTTGCATTCAGTAGTCGAATATTGTAAATACATATTACTCAAAAATGTATCTTATTACAGTCATGACTGTTAAGTGACATTTCAGTAGAGCCGAGCAACGTAATTGTCACTAGAATCCATTACATCTATACAAAGAAACAATCAAAATGAAAAAGTACTAATAGATTATTCTACCTGGTGATGCAATACAGATTTTCGGCAGTTTGAACAATGTCTTTACAGATTTTGACATAACTGTTAATGAAGTATCGAGTGTGTCTTGTACTTGCAATACATTGTTGCATAAGAGCAGTGGTGTAGCATTTTGACCAAGCTAAACCGGGAAATCAAACTCAGCATTCGTGCCAAAACAGTGTGGAAACGCATTCGAATTTAAAATCCGCAGTCGCACTCGGAAATGGATTAAACTGCGAAATAAGGCTTGGATAAACCATCGCCGGTTAACCACCGATGCCACATGGGAGACCTTTAGAAAACTAAGAAACCAGGTCATTAAACCTATTGCTGAAGACAAAATACAGTATCAAGCTGTCATAATGTCTAAAATGGAACGGAATCCCAAGCTTCTTTACCAGATTGTGAACAAGCAGTGTTCAGTGAAACCAGGAGTTGCGGCCTTGCGGACGCCCACTGGAATGACCACAAATGCAGCTGACACCGCGGATGCTTTGGTAAATTATTATGCTACAGTATTTTGTCCAAAGGAAAGCGTGGATATGCAAATGGATCCAGAAATAACGCATCCTCTACCATTGGACACAATAACCATCAACAAAGAAGAGGTGCTGGGAACTCTACTATCGTTGAATCCCAGAAAATCCCCTGGTTGTGATAAAATTACCGCGAATATACTCAAGCATTGTGCACAATCTCTATGCGGACCTCTAACTCAGTTATTCTGCGAATCTTTGTCGCAAAGTGTCATACCGACTGAATGGAAATCTGTTATAATCTCCCCGATTTTCAAAGACGGGGTGCGTTCGGAGCCCGCAAATTACAGACCTGTTACTTTGTTGTCCGCCGTATCCAAGGTACTCGAAAGGATCGTGGCAAAAAAACTGAGCAAATACCTTGAAGAAAATAAGCTATTTTCGGGAGCCCAACACGGTTTTAGAAGGGGATACTCCTGCCTTACTAACCTTCTCCTCACCCTTGACGACTGGACTCGAGCAGTGGATGCTGGGGATATATCCATGTATGTTACCTCGATATGTCGAAAGCATTTGACCGTGTAAACCACAGTATTCTCTTGCAGAAGCTGGAACGTTGTGGTATCACTGGCAGTCTGTTAGCATGGTTAGAAAATTACCTGACTGATCGGTTTGTTCAAGTCTCTGTGGACGGTGCTCTATCGAAGTCGGTAGCCGTGACAAGTGGAGTGCCTCAGGGATCCGTCCTCGGACCAATCCTCTTCGCGCTTTTTGCTGATGACATACCGGCTCTCATCAAATGCAAGATCATACTGATCGCGGACGATATAAAAGTGTGGTCGAAGATAAGTAAGTCGGAAGACTGCGAACTGCTTCAGAAGGATCTGGACAACCTCCAGGCTTGGTCCCTAAAAAATTGCATATTTTTCAATCTCCAAAAGTGTCACATGTTAAAAATTGGCAATTATGTGGAGTACCAGTATTTTCTTGGAACACACAGCCTCTCGTGGACCATGGAACAAAAGGACTTGGGTGCGTTAATAAGCAACACCCTAGGGATGTCGAGCAACTGCAACGACGTCTATCGCAAAACATCACAGAAATTGTCGCTCCTAAAGAGAATTTTCGGTAGGTTCTCAAAACAGACAATTCCTTGTATTATAAATACGTACATCAGACCCACAATGGAATATGCAGTTTAAGCATGGTCGCCATGGCTTAAAAAAGATGTTGCGACTTTGCAACGAATATATCATCGAGCTACCAAACTTGTCACTGGACTCAGCCGGAAACCCTACAATGAGCGAATCAAAACGCTAAATTTATTTGATTATCCACGTCGTCGTCTCCGAGGGGATTTGATTCTGGTTTACAATATATTGAATACTGAAAATCACCCTCTACAATGCTTATTGAATCTACGGAGCTCGCATAATACAAGAGCTCACACACTTACTCTAACTGTCCCTCACTCGAGACTAAATTGCAGACGACATTTTTTTGCCGTGCGAGTTTGTTTTACTTGGAACAATCTGCCAGATAATGTTGTGAACTCACCAAACCAGCAAACTTTCAAGAGAAGCCTTGATGCCTATTTGACCCTAAACCCGTGCATTGAAGAAAACTATACATCTTAACACCATACACCTACATTTGTTATCCCACCAATCGAAAACAATTTCTGCCCTTGGATATTTACTTGATTCTTGAACTGCCCAGTAAGCAATCTAATCCCATTTTTGCTTGTTATATTATTCGTTGTTGTCATATTATTCTGTGGTTTTTTGTAAAGCTATATGCTTTTTAGACCATTAAAATTGAATTGAATTGAATAATACTAATCGACGAATCGATGTAAATTCAAACAAAAATTAAAGACATTAGCATTGTCCCACGGAGAATCAAACTGTGATTTTTGCAGATAATGCTTGCTAGAGAAACCTCATGATACCGTATAATTAAAGGTTCGACAACTCCTTGTAAATTGATTTCTTACACCTAAGTTGGAGCTAGAAACTTTTTACGTGGAAGCTAGTTTGAACAGAATAAAAACGAATGCAACAGAATTATATATACGTTATATGTGAAGTTTACATCTTTATTTAAATGTTTGGCACGTAGTAGTGAATAGCAATATGAGTAAGTGTTTGCCGTTTGTTTTCTTCGGTCGATGTTGACCATGGATGAACATCATAAGCACATCATTTTTTATGCTCCACATTTTTCGAATGACTAAACAATTACGATAAGCAGCAAAGTTCAGTATCTGCTCTTCCCCATCTTGCAGACGACCCTTTACACAGTGCTTCCAAAGTGAGCCGTCACCAGCATGTTCTTCCCCTCTCATAGGGTTAACTATTTAACGCATAATTTGAAGGTATTTTGTCATTAAACAGGTTCAAATATCCACCCTTGATTATAGTTGTTATTGGATCAAAAGTAGTTTACTACAAAACGTAATGCAAATTACTTTTGTGAGAAGTCACGAGCGATAAATTAAGTTCGAATTAACAAGTGCCTTAGAAACATCGTTTTATGTGTAAGAACTTCTTTGAACTCAGAACTCAGAAAGTTTTATAGTATAAAAAGCAGTAAGCTTAACAATAGCCATAGGATGACAAGGTATATGGAATTAGAAATATAAGATCTGTCAAAAATCAATAGGGATAGTCACATATCACATGGTTCTTCATAAACTCATCGAGTTTGGAAGCGAAAACCTTAACAGATTCCGAGCGTATGATTTCCTCAGGCAAAATGTTCCAAGTGAACCAAATTCTTACCGAAAAATTACGACGAATATCCAATCGAGAATGCGGAATGCTTAAAGCCTTTGAAAGTGTTCGTGTTCGAGTAATGCCATTGGCGTTTAGCAAGTGTTTAAGGGGATGGTTTTCAGTATGCAAGATTTTGAATGTCAACATGAGGTCACTACGTATCCGTCGTTGGGTAAAATCGTATAAATTTAGTTTTAACATTCGCACTTTAAAAAACAAATTTCTGTACCGGGAGACCAACTTTGTCGTACGATGATAAATCCTGTCGAGTCGTTCGATATCCTTCTTTATCCATGCTGCCCAGGATTTGATGGAATATTCCGTAACAGGACGTATATACTTATTAATTAACAGGGGTAGGGTTTCGGGCGTAAAAATCCTGAATATTCTTTTTAGAAGACTCAAGATACGGCGAGATTCATTGTACACTATCCTATAATAATGTCCAAGCTTAAGGTTAAACGACACCCAGATACCCAGATATTTTTCTGTGGTGGTTCAGACGAGATCTTGTGTACCAAGCTGATAGTGTGGTGCAGGTATTTTCCAAGCCGCCGCATTTTACATTTCTCAGGATTAAATAGTAACTCATTTGACTGGGACCAACGAAATAAGTTAGACAGATCCCGTTGTAATGCCATACAGTCATCAACGGACCTGACACGTTTGCATATTTTGCCTATTTCAATGTTACTCTTGCGGCTCTCGTAAGTAGTAACGTGTTTCATCATTGTATAGGATAATGACCAGCTGTCAACGTTCTCCAATTAATTTTATGTCTTCAATAATAGCTTATTATACCCGCTAAAACCTTTAAATAACAAACCGCGATAAAAGGTAGAATATTTTAGCTGTAAATCCTTGCAAGTTTTACTGCTTATTCGTTTATTCTTATGGTTGAGGAACACAATTCTATTTTGCCGAATTCAAACGCACCATGGTAGATTATTATGTGATTGCGAGATAAGTACTCGAATGCGAACATGAGTTAGTGATAATGATTGTTCACATCAGCAGATGTGATAGAAGACTTTATCTATAGAGACAAGAACAACATCTAAGTGTCCTATGATGATTTCATTCAGTCGTTTGAATGTATCGAAAGGGTTACGCAAAATATTTAGCATGCCAGAGAGATCGAATAATATGAAATACGCAGTAACTGCTGTCTATTTTACAGCTTAATCGGTGAATGGAATCTGATCAGCACTCATCAACACTCTTTTAAAATTACAATCGAACTATATCGCGATTCGGAGATATCGTTTATTTGTGGGATCATGAAACTAACGAAACGCCTAAAAGCATTGAACGATCGATATTCGCCACATAGTTGCCAGCATTTACTATCGAACTTACGCGCCATGTGTATGGGCGAGACAAATGGATTTCAGCGTTTACGATTAATAAATAATCTAAGCAATTGGTATCGAAAAATTTGGCATTTTGCAAATTATAAGCAATTCAGTGCGGTCACATGACTGAATGACCTTTATTATCGATGTGATGAGACCAGTTTTCATCTCGTCAAAGCCATCGATGCATTCATGAGTTTCAATTAATCCAGGGTACACAGAAATAAACCCTGAAAACGTTTGGAGTGGCATTTTGATGCTCGTGTGTACTGCTTATCCTCGTCACTTGGGTACAAGAGAGATTTAAATCCATCAGTCAATGAATTTTAGCAAGTTAGTAAGTAAAAATCCCAACCTGAATAAATTTCGTAAATCCAGTCGCCTTTCCGCTTTCCTTACTACGAACGGAACAACATCAACCGCTCTCGAAGCAACCAACGAACTCGCTCAATTTAACTCAATAGTGTTCTACCCGAACGAGCGCTTATGCTATGATATGCCTGCAGTTCAGATAACATATTAACACTATACAGGACATCGCAGTGAACTCCAAGAGTGTACTGGTGATGCTTTTCGGGATAAATACAAAATAAATCCCCTGATGCTGATGAAATAACACCAGTCCTTCTAAAATAATGCGACCACGCTCTAATCTCGCCACTCTCTTATCTGTTAAAATTGTCAATGAGTTATAGCAAGGTTCCTATTGGCTGAAGAAGTAGATTAATCACTCCAATGTACTAAGGTGGGAACCGATTCGGTGTCTATGTAAAAAGCATTCAAACAGTTGCCAGTGATCTCTAAACTTTTCGAACGATTTGTAGCTGTTAAGCGCATCAAACATTTGGAATAAAATAATTATTTTCTATCGCACAGCACAGCACGAATACTGCTTCAACGATCTACTCATAATTCTTGATAAATGAACTCGATCCGTACATAATAGATACCCTATTCAGGCTTGTTACTTCAGTATGTCTAAAACCTTTGAGCGTGTTAGCAACGGCATACTGTAGCGGAAATCGTAGTAGCTCAGTGTGAACGGCAGATTATAAGCATGTATACGGGTTAACTTAATTGGTACAGTCATCAGGATTTGAGTTGATGAGGCACTATACAGTCAATTAGAAGTTACAAGTGGCGTATCTCAACGCTCAGTCGTGTTGCCAATACGCTTTCCGGTGTACGGAAACGATATAGCTGAAATCGTACGCAGCAAAATAATTTTATTTGCGGATGACGTCAATGTTTGGACTAGCGTGCACCCCATAGAAGATAGCCAACTTCTACAAAGAGATCTCGAAACACTTCATACGTGGTTCTTACGAAACTACCTACCATTCAACATCAAAAAATGTAAAATGTTAGATGTCGGTAAATCCTTCGATTTAACATACTCACTAGAATATCAGCAAATTTCATGGGTTGCTGAAGAGAAAGACGTTGGTGTGTAGATTAGCAGTAACTTCAAGGCTTCACATCTGTATTTTGTGGTGTACAAAATGTCCTGATAAGCATGGTCTCCATGGTTCAAAAAGAACATGTCTCTGCTGCAAAATGTATGCAACCACGCTGCAAAACTGGTGACCGACCTATACAACAGGCCATACGAGAAGAGGATTGCCTCTCAGAACCTATTTGAATTTTCTTACCGTCCTGTCAGAATTGATTTGCTCTTGCTGTTCAACATTCTGCATACAGTAGATCACTCACTTGAACGCCTGCTTCATCGGTAAGAAGCACGTGGTAGCAGATCTCATAGCTGCATGTTAATCATTCCACACACTTGATCAAATTGTTGAAGGTTCTTATTTACTGTGCGAGTTTGTTTTAGATCGAACGCACTGCCGCACATATCATTTGTGCATCGAGCCTGAACATGTTCATCGCTGAAATTAGCAAGTATATGTTGACCAAATCCAAACTCACAACTCAATACATAAGCTGACTTTACATATTGACAAAACATCGTTATATTTTTAATGCATCCCCTATATTATTAATCTATTTTTACTGTAAAGTATTTGCTTTTTAGACCATTAAAACTTTGAATTACTTTGACGTGAACATTTTCATTTTAATCAAAATTCCCACGATCACATTTTGTTATATGTGTGATACTCCTTTTTCCTGTATACCATATTGATTTTCGTTTGTTTCCTGTTTGAAATTTCTTATCAGCATACTAAAAACCATTCATATAGACTTTTAGCATGCATATTTCGTCAAATTTACTCAATAGTATGACAGGCACAAACTATTCTTGAATATTACCCAATGACACCATCTGTTTAATAGACGTTTCTACTCACACCGAGATTCCGACAATTTTCTATCATTTCTAACATTCATTTCAATATACATATAATTATTTCAGCTTTATGAAATGGGATTTATCGCCTTTTTCAAGCTTCATATTTTATTCAATCACGTGTTCACCTAGAACCATGACTAACTCCTTTTATGCTACACGCATTTACAGCAATCTGTGAACATATTCTGCGAACTCTTCATAATCTGATCATCTTTTTGGACTATGACACACTGGAAGGAGTTCCCCTGGCGCTGGCTTGGATGTTACTCTACTTTCCGAACAATGTACACCCGAGTGTAATCGAATTGATGTGTACGGTGGTGTTCCCTTTGGTGTACAGTGAGTCATTGTGGCATTGGAACACGAAACTCTTGTTTATGTTATCGGTGACTGGGTCTATGTTTGATGCGACAATATTCAAGTTCAATCTATCTCTAAATTTGGTTCTCTTTTGTGGTATATAAATTTCATGTGGGATAAAGTTCATGGCTGTTGCTGTGCATCAATAAAGAAATTTGATGTTCATAATCGTGAAGCTTAACAACTTACTCAACCATAGTGCTTAAATCCTGGCAAGATTTGTCCGTAACGTGCGCTTATCTTGCTTCAAATATGCAAACTTTTATCGTAGATTAGTGAAGTGACGTCAGTGGAGCAAGCTAATGCCATTTGAAATAAAATTTCATGTAACATTTCCTCCCTGCTCTGAACTATTCTAAAAGAGTGCTGCGATTACACAGGCAACCTTATATTCACTACGAATAAGTATCATTTAGGTGTGTCGTGTCCGATAGCCGTTTTTGCTATTTATCAATCGCATCAATTCCACACCGCAACTGTACATATACGGACTAAATGCGCTAGAATTCAAGCACGCTTGGTGCGCTTCTAGATGTAATGCTATTCATAAATCTGAGAAATCTGATAAGCTTTATTTAAAAATATTTTAATTTATAGCTCATAAGATTTTAAGTATTTATGCAAGAAACACACTAAAGGTCATGCACCAAAGGAGCATTGCAGGGATGTTATAAATGATTAGTATTGACAATTGCAGAACAAAGTAATTGAACACTTTGTTGAACGCAAGAGGCCTAGCAAACTCTTAGTGTCTGAAATAATAAAGCACTTGTAACTTTACCACACACCGCAAGCAAGTGGCATGATGAAGTTCAACGAAATTGGAATAACATCTTCCTCCTAGTTTTCATTGTCGTGAATTGTAAAACGCTTTCCACATCACTGCACATATTCACATCTATCGCTTGAACAAGCCAACCATGGTAATCAGTAACCCTATGAACAGTATGCGACCAGTTACTCTTTTTTACACAAACCTAGTATAGCTCCGCAAAGGTCGATGGGTAATCAATTTGAACGTTGAAGCTACTTTAGTTTGGAGCTCTACAATAGTGTCGGTTTGGTACCAAAGCTTTGAAAGGTTTGGAGTTCCCGTGTCATAAGTTGATAATCCCACTCCTCCGTCTTTTTGTTTTGACACTTCCATATTGGTACTATGGTTAAGATGTGAGTCTCTAATTAGACAAGCACAGGTTCAAATCCTGTCTCGTTTCGGGAATCTGTTTAAGTTAGTTCTACTCGGGCGTATGTGTGCATTGGATACTAAAAGTAGTTGGGAAAATAGCTGAAGCGGGCTCGCACTCTGTCATTTGAGTGTAATCATAACGCATTTAGAGCTTCCGTGAATGCAACATACGAATCAAAAGTCATTTATTCGGATGGTGTACACAATCTGCACAAGAGTCTTATTGCCTCTAGAACATACACCACGACGCGAAGTCAATATTTGAAGAACAGCAAGATTCAGAGATTTTGTTGTTCCTTACCTAGCACGATACATGGTTAACTGGTCAAAGGCTGTTTAAGATTCAATGGCGCGGCTGATAATGTGAAATCTGATGTAAAGAGTTGTTCGTCAAATTTTCTCAATTTGTTTATTGAATTAGTTTAATTGCTTAAAACTCTGCAAAGCACTTCCCTTTTATTATTATTCTTCGCCAAATATACACCGGACCTATGTCCCCGGAAGCGCAATAAGAAAAAACCATCAATATGAAGAAACATTGTTGCAAAATATCATTAAAACCTTAGTATCGATTGGCTAAATCTGCGAATCATGCTTTCAGACTGCCTAGTCGCGTTACCTAACCATCTCCTTACGGGCTGAAATAAAAACGTTCATTAAAGTACGCCTCACTCAATGTCAGTTCTTACCTGATGCAAAGGGCAAATCTGATTGGTAGGGACTTATGTGAGTATCGATCCCGTTTGCATCTTAACTCGATCGATTAAATTCATTTTCCAACGCACCCCGTGTCCCTGAATGATGTCTGTTCCTTTTCCGATTCAATTTCTATCGGCAGTCGTTTTCGAGAATGCAAGCATACAAACACACATTGATCGAGTATGTTTGGCGAAGATTTGCTTCGAATTTGTCACGACATAATTAATAATATCGATTTTTACAATAGGCATAAAATATTTTACTTATTTATGCTTATATTACCATTACTTTGTGAAACAAACATTCGTCTAACGGGCTGAGTGTGGAGTTAGCTATCGAAATAACAGTTCTTAGTCACTTCCTCACGGTTTAAACTACAAGTGGTTTCGTCTGACGTGAACTATTTAGCGGTGAAGAAACGATAGAAAATGTTGACCTTTAAGGTTACCGTCAGAGTGACCATGGTCTATCACGTGATGCCATAACGAGCCTGTCTATGAGTGCCAATTGGTTACATTCCCGTTGCAGTTCAAAAGTTTTCATCATGTGTGTGAAACCTCCATCCAACTGCTTTGACATCACAAATGTTCTACCAGTCGATCCTTTGAAAAAATCTACAGAGAAGCCGTGCCAAACAAAGTTCAATGCAATGACCACTGAGGAGGTGTTTTAATTTCGTACGAGGCTGCTGAATGGCATAGGGCCAGCGCTTGTTTTTGGTTTCTTTTTACGAAGCTGTAGAGACGCTGAAATGAGTTACTCCACTGATGCTAAGCTGTCGCTGTTATTTTCTCAACAAATGTTGACATCCAATTCATCCCCGAATGTACTGGGGAAACAGGATTGAGAACATTACCCTAAATCTGCAAAGGCGGTGGGATTCGAAGCTGGAACTTCCGAACAGCGCAACCGCTGTATCCACGTGTAACTTGGTTACGTAAGTTCATGAAGCAAAAAGTGGTACATACTTCAAGTGTGAGGGGATCCGTTTTCATTTGCAGTGATTCCATAACCATACTACAAGGGTGTGCAAGAATATCGCACAATGCTTCATGTGTACGCATCCGAATTACTTCTGCTAGCTCAGTCCACGAGTTTCCGATATTATTATTACAAACAGTTTGTAGAGAATTAGAAACGTGAGTTGGCGTTCAAGTATAAGCAGTTGTTCCTCACACAGTTGTTAGAGAGAAATATTGGTAATGCGCATCTGTATTGCTACCTTAACTAAAGCGGCTCAACAAAAAGCTTTACAATGGTCACTCTTTTGTGACATACGTTTCAGGTGTTTGTGTATAATTATCAAAACGCCATGACACGAAATCGGCGCAATTGTTGTGTAATGGGGTTATTTTAGTGAATACGACTCGTTTTTCTCTCAAATGTATATGTTTCTACCTAATTCTTTATACACCAACACTATTCTTCGGGTACCTTTTTGTACGCTCTATGTTTTGCTATATCTGTGTTAGCGATAGTACACTCACGCTTCGGTTAACACCGTTAATGTCAAGCCATCATTTTTTCTGCCCGAAAATCTTGTACTCCCCATAGATGTATCAATATCAAGAAGCTGTAAAACCTATTGAAAACAACCTCAATGTTGTGTATTATTATTAAAATTTGGCCATGTTTGCTAATGTTATCGGTTTATAAAGTGCAAATTAATCTAGTAATGTACTATCGGTTAATTGGCAGTAATTTTTTTCTTCCGTCGATGCCCAGAAGAATATTTAGATATCTGTTGAGGAAACAAGTATACACCGATTCCAAACTGTTCCCCACTCGGAAATGTCTAATCCGCACGATCTTCCGCTTAATAGCCACGTGCATTATTACCGTTTGCTTTTCCATCAAATAGATTGAATCGATAAAAGACGAGGTTTCGCATTGAAACCGCTACGAAATATACCACGATTTTCAATACGTAAAGTTCGAGAGATATGAACAACGACAAACCGGTCCTGTATAAGCGTTTCCAATCAAGGTTCCCGAATCGATCTGTGATTTCGTTTTCGTTATATGAAGACTCGCAGACACTGGTTTCAAAGGCGAACTTGGTGTAACACTTTATCGTTTTGTGAAAGTTCATTTAACTTCATCTTATTGAATCCACCTTATCAGAGAACATAGACCACAACCATCGAACTAATAAAGTGAACAGTTATCATGTGAGTCATGTTTCACTCTGTATTTGCAGTATTGCGAGTAGCTGAACACAAACCATCCTTAAAATTAATCTACAGCTCCTTCAAAAATAAACCCATTTATCCGCTGTGCACATCCATTTTGTGTTACTGTGAATTTATTTTACTACGAAAAACGGCTTGGAAACTTCCTCATACCATTAAGAGAGGAAGCATTCATAAGCTGTGTTTTTAAGCAAGTGCCTTTTTGGTTTAATTCAATCTATGTTCATGTTCTTATTTGTGATTTTCCTGCCATTTCAGTTGGTAAAGACGAACAAGAGTCTTTCGCACTGGACTCTATCCCGTCCATTCTAATGTTGGTGTTCCAACATGTAGAGAAGATTGGTGAGTCGTGTCATTAATTATCACCATCTAATTCTGAATGATACCCGACACTTAGAACAACGAGTTATAATATTATGTATCAAAAATGGCTGAAACGCTTTACCGATTACGTGACTCCTACTCATTTTGTCAACAATTGTTGCACTTTGCATTTGGAATTTATTGCTTACTCTTAAAACTAATCAAGTTATTCTTGTGAGAAAAGAGGACAACGAGGATTTCTCCTAATCGTTGCCATTATTATTCCTCGGTAAAATATTTGTTTTTAAATTACTTCCCAATTATCCCAAAATTTTCGAATTTTTTCCATACCTCAGAATATCACGTCTGGGTGTTCGAAAATTTAATGAGCAAAAAACGTGAAATTCACAAAGTAAGCTGCCTCACGGCGTCCCACAATTATCCCCTCTCGTTAAACTTTCTTCCAACTATTTATCGATTTTCTTCCAGGATCTACTCACAATCATAGCCTACGGGCCGACAGAAGCTCGACTGCCAGCTGTGTGTATGCTGTTTCACTATTGGCCCGAGTTGGTCCCGCCAATGTTCCACCAAAATCAGACCCTCGTGCCACTTCATTACGCTTGGGAACGTGAGTTTACTTGCCCGTGAGAGCTGATCGATTTGTTTCTACTGCTCTGTTTGAGCGAGGCTTCCAACCCAATACTTGGTCTTTATCGTCAGCTCGTTCGAAAGATTGTTAAGGGATATTTGATTGATTGAACGGCAGCAAATTTCGTAACAATGACGAATGAGTGAATCTTACTGTCGTGTGTAATGCACTCACACACCAATTATAAGCTAATATTTAATAGAAATGTTAACAAAACTCTTTTTACAACGCTTTCAATTGATTACTACAGCTTGGAAACCGTTGACTTGCGAGAGAACCGACTGTCCGAACAAATCTGGCAAAGCGTTGGCAATGAAAGTAAGCGAACAGCTGAAACATGGTTTCATTATTTTGGTTTTCAATAGGCTGCCTTTCGATCGATTCGTTGTATGCTACTGTGCAATTATGTGTGTGTGTGCAATCGTATCTCGTGAATTGCTCCTAACGCCCGAATTGATATCAGGTCAACCGAAAAGTGAACATCACTATTCAACCTCTTGAATTCAACTTTTCGGGGAGTTTGGTAGGGAAGGGATTTCGTTTTCACACCCTGATTTTAATCTCGAAATGTGCTAAATATATCTATCTCAGTATGTGTTAACAAAAGAGTACAGCTTTATGTGTTAAGTGTCCGTGCTTTATTCACCTTCGAAAATTTCTCAGGTATAATGAACAGCAAACTTTCGGATAAGTGATATCTTTTGTCTGAAAACACTTCGATATATGGTCATTAATGGCTATAAATTCTCAACACCAGGTAACAGGACAACACGCTAGTTAATGATCTAGCTTGCTATCTGTGGTCTTGAGTCAAAATCCAGAATTTAAAATCCAAAATGAATTTACTCAAGTTTAAAGTGGATAACAACAGTTTCCATGAGAATATAAGTGTAAGAACAACTGCTGTAACAGAGAAATCTTAGCCGCAAGGCAAAAGAAATGAGACGAGCGATGAGGTAGGATCATGGTTATGTCCTCCTCCGGTATTGACCTTGGCGGCGTGGTAATGAAAGCCAGATGTAAAATTGACTTCAAGCAGTTTTTCAAGATTCCCTCAGGTGCATCATTCTTTGCAGTGATTTGATGCTTGTGAATAACTTTCTTACAAAATGTACAATATTGTTTGTTTTCATATGTAGCCTTTATAGTAGATCTAGTGATTGTGTCGTATTTAAATGTGTACTCAAAGCTTATATATCGATATCAGATGACTGTGAATCCACGAATCTCGGCTCAGCATGCAGGGAAGCCACCGCCATTCTACGTCTGTCTGGATTGTGCCGACGCTCTGAATCGAAAGGATTTCGATCAATTAATTGATATTTTGCTTCCAAGCAAGCAGGTTTGTATTATAATTTTTAGATCATGTAACGTATTAAAATCTTCCGTATTCAACGAGTACTCTGCTCTGCGTCTATTCAGGTCAGCCTTCTATGTGAATCAAAAACATGCCGGAGCAAAAATAAACAAGCTTCATTCACTTGTTGGTCCGCTGGTTGTACCTACCTGAACGGAAACCGTGCGATTCGTTTCTGTGAGGCATGCCACACACTAAGGCATAGCTACGGTCAAGCTTCAGCGACTACTCTCGACGTTGCGGAACCATCTAGTTCTTTTATTATCACTGGAGAGAGAAACAAACACCCTGGAAGACATATTTATCAGGTAAAAGATTAAACTTTATTTGAAGTTAGTAATCATCTGATGTAATGCTAATGGTCAATCAATTTTGAAAAACAGATGTCATTGCAAGATGTATGGGATATGCCCCTGGATTTGCAATACAATATGGTGGAAGCCATTGTTGCTCTGACCGGAGAAACAATGCCAAGATGGCGACAACTCTCGCTTAATATTGATGAATTTCCTGAAGACCCGGTCAACCGCTCCGTGCTCGGCCTGACTTGCACCGGTTCAAACCCACCGGGGGCTCCAGCTGCGCCCGGGGATTTAATGATGATGGGTGTGAATACTTCCGCCACACCAAGTAGCCTTGGTGTCGTTCCTACTCCGACTCCAGGAACCTCAGGACTCGGAACAAATCTAGGTCTACCTCAAGGACCTGCTTTCCCTGAATTTCCGCAAGCGCAACCAGTAAGTTTCTTGTTCTTTCGTTCGCCTTTTACACCTCCAATCCATATGATTGTCATCAATTTTTCTTCATTTTAACAGCCTCATACGACTACTCGTGGAATCGCGGGCATTTCAAGTTCGACTGCCAATGCTACATATGAAGTAGGTGAACTACCCTTGGCTGGACGCTATTCCGATGAAGATCACAAGTTGTTGGCCGTTTACGGTGCTCTTTTGGCAGGAGAAAAATGCCGTCCGCGTCAAGAATGTCTGAATGTGGTGAGCGTTGTTCGTTCTTTGGAAATTGCTTAAAAGTACTGTCTTTTTTAATGGAATCCAAAGAGCCAAATCTTTTAATGTTGTCAGGCGAGAAGCGATGCTCAGCAAATGCGTTGAGGCTTCATAGATTCCCATTCAAAAAGGGTTTAATAAGCTTTCATAATGTGGCCATGTTGCTCCGTTACTCTGCCTTGAATTACATGACTATGAATAGATGGAAGTGTACTTGAGGACTCAACTAAGTAGTTTACTTTGGTGTCTTTCTAAAATGTAGTAGACAATTCTTTACAGGTGAGCTGTCGGATTATCTAGTTTCATACATCCTCTGCTAGGTCATGAATCAGGAATATGTTAAAACGACAATTTAGGTTTGCTTAGTTTGTATTAAGTAAGAAACTGTTGTTTGTTTCAGAATTTTGTTGAGAGAGATAAAAATATACAAATGTAGACAATGTTGTGATCTTCAATCGGCACTTTGAATGCCTAGGACGAGCTTCCCAACCATGGTTCCTCGGAAAACTTAGTGTTAGATACCCTTTCACACATTTTGTTTCAAGAGTGCTGTCGCTGTGGAGCTGATTCAGTTTCAACTTTCTTGAGCGCATTCTATGGTACTCTTTTGTACTACTGGGGGGGATCAATAATTATGTATTTTGTATTTGTTTTCATTTGCTTCAATTTTATTCCTGAGGCCAAGATTTCACATATTGTCCGGGATGCGAGAACCTATTTTTAGGACTACGAGTCATTGAAAATGGGTTCAGAACCAGTGGTGTCGTAGATGCTGTAAAAAAATCCTCGCGACTCATTCATTGTTTTATTTTGATTCCCAGGAACTTTTAACGCGCATCACAGCGGGAATTTTTAACTGGTTTGTCGAAACCATTTACACCGCCGCTGGTAAGTGAGTTTATCGTCAAGGTCGTTCGACGCATTCTGTAAAAAAAATTGAGTTGGTTTGAAAATGAGTT
>JACCGJ010015888.1:30615-67114 GCA_013407085.1 Atriophallophorus winterbourni
CACTCTATGTAACTTCGTTAATCATTTATTTGCGTTTTTTTCATTTGCTTTCAAATATATTCCTAAACATGATTTCACATATTGTCCGGGATGCGAGAACCTATTTTTAGGACTACGAGGCATTGAAAATAGGTTGAGAACCAGTGGTGTTGTAGATGCTGTAAAAAAGTGTCGCGGCTCATTCGAAACTTTGTATTATTATCATTGTTTTTATTCTGATTTCCAGGAACTTTTAACACGCATCACAGCGGGAATTTTTAACTGGTTTGTCGAAACCATTTACACCGCCGCCGGTAAGTGAGTTTATCGTCAAGGTCGTTAGACGCATTATGTAAATCAATGGAGTTGGTTTGAAAATGAGTTGCTCCTTTTGTCCACAGCTAATTCCGCTTTCGAGGACCGAGGAACACTGAGACATCGCTGTGAGTTGGAAACCTTTTGACATAAAATTGTTATTACCGTCAAATTCGCGGTCAACTTTCCTTTAAGCGTCCTCAAGCGTAGGAAGGTATGCTAGTGTTGCTTAAGAACATAAGTAAAGGTCCCGCTGTTTTATTGTTGTGTCAAGTATTCGTTAAGTTTAATTTATGTTCCAGCTACAATCCTGCACCAATTTTAAATGTAGTTTTGCAATCGAAAATCGGTTTTGCATTTTGCTGAACGAATTTCATCTATCCAAAAAGCTCATTTGCATGCATTTCCATCTCAAACACACCCACGACCGGTTTCGTGCTGCTAACACTCATCAGAAAATAACAGTAGGATCAGGATCCGTATGCGCTTGAATCAAATATATCAATCATTATTTTATTGTAGTTGGTATTACATATGTATTCCTCATCAGAGAACTTGACTAATTTTAGTATTAAACATATTACGACTTTTTTACCTCCACGACTCCAAGTAAATGATTTTGCTTCAGTGTTAAACACTGATCCTGGTGTTGGCCATTTTCGAGCTCAACCTGCTGATCGTATTAATATCGAAAACATGTTACATAAACAAGTACAATGGTAATTCTCAATGAGAAATAAAACAGCATAAATATTTTTTTGTTTATTGACTGTTTGCATTCATAACTATTTGAAGATAATGTAATATAACCATTGTTGACAGAGCTTGCCAGAATCGTCGATTGATATTCATCAAATGCAGGTGGCAGGCTTTGTTCCAGTGAGTTTCGGAACAATTGGTTAAACCGCGTTATATTTTAAAGGCACCAGTTAATGGAACTGAAACTTCCAACTTTCGGATGCCTGGTCCACAGAAAGTGCGCACAACTTATTTGCAGAAAATACACGCCTTGTCTCATTTTTCGAGTGCCCACGTTCACTATTGTTTTAGAGCTTCCTAAAACTAATTTCAAGATCTATGCATCATTAATAGCAATATAATGTATATAGTGTGTAGTGTGAGCGCAAAGAATGAAAAAATAATAGAAACTAGTCGTAGTTATGTATGCTTCGACGCGCACAGTCTAAACGAGCAAAATTCATCTCTCCTGACCAGTTGTTAGTGGTTGTAAGTCTGACGTAAACTAATCTGACCGTCTCCAACTGACGAAGCCGTTCGAGGAGCGTTTGTTAACGTATACCAAAATTTTAACAGAAAAGGCACAAATGAACGTCGGATTTACATTTCAAATATATTCAATTATTCCACACATTCTCCGTTTGCAGATGAACTAGGAGATTTGTTGGAACGTGTAAAGGGAGAAGTAAGTATTGATGTCGGTTAATCCAATGCTCTATGGATTATTTATTTTATGAATAATATGTAACTGTGTCATAATTTCCCCTAGATAATTTCTCCAAGAATCTAATGAAACGTGGTTTGTGTTCGTTTCTCAGATAAAAATTTACAACTTCTATTCTTTCAATTCGTTAGGGTCGCCCTTATACCTATCCATCTACATGTTTGTCTTCTTAAAGTAGGAGAAGTGCAAGTTGCTCGTAAGATAATCTTCATTGATGCTTAGAAATGTGTAACTTTATACTTTAGAGTATGCAATAATTTTGTCTAACATAAGTGTTGCACTTGGTCTATTAGATTGCACTTAACCTGTCCGGGTCAATCAATCTTTGGTTGAGCAAACATACGGAACCCCATCCTTGAAATGCACATAAAACAGTTGGGAGATTGAAATTGAATGGTTGAAATAATCCAAACTTCTAAATGTACAGAATTAAAAGGCAAAGTAATATATTTTGGTATTTTGGTATATTTTGTATTAAACATTGGCATACAAGTATAACTCTGATTAGGAAGCAAACTATTTTTTATGGTAACTATAGCAACCACCTTTCTTTGTTACAGTATATCCTCAAATGGATACAAGAGATACAGCGTCTTCATCCGGCTGCAGTTTATGCAGTGCTGCTCCCGCATCCGTTGGAATACGCTCGTGTGGGGGCTTGTTGGTAAGCTGACCACAACGATCACATTATTTGCATGATGGCATAAAATTGCAATTCATTTTATAATATATTTTCACACAGGGAGTCTCTTTGTGATAGGACAACCCAAGTGAAACATGGATTAAGTCGAATTGGAAGCCTGATTCCGTATGACATCGTAACGTTTGAGGTAAGCCATTTCATCTATTCGGTTTGTAAACAAATTTTGCGATGTGAGCAAATAGTTAAATGAAGTTTGAATGTTCAAGCCGCTTTAAAATAAGTTTGCAACTACAAACCTGTTAAATCTAATGGCCTACACACATGTAGATGGGGTTAAACCCATGGACTTAAAGAAATTCCGTATTTGCATGATTTCCATTATGTACACCATGACCGGTTTCGTGCCGCTTGCACTCATCACATATGGACAGTACAATCAGCAAACGTGTGCTTCGGGCCATCCCCTATGGCAAAATCTATGCTTCCGAGCGATCCCGATTCGGGAACGTCACAGGCTTCAACCTGCCAGAGTGCAATGGCGAGCCTCCACGTGGGGCTAGTGGATTCATGATCACCCTGGTCCCGGCGTAAACAGCGTAGAAATGTTAAAAAATGTGTTATTGAACAGATTGCTAATACTAACCTTCTCCGTGATTGACTTCGAAGTCCCAACTTTGATTACCACATCTCCACTGCTTCAAGGCCGGCGGATCCTGTTATATTGGCATTCGCTGGTGAGTGCAAACAGCATGAAATCAGTCGTGGTGTGTGTGATAGACATGCATGAAAACATGAATTTTTTGGGAAGACCTATTTCGTGGAAGAATTTTTTAAATTATATAAAATTCATAGTTTATTTTGGAAGAACTTCTGAAAAAACTTCCTTGTTATAATGTGATCAAGTAGCGAATTAATGCAAAGAAGTTGGCTCTATACATTTAGCTAGCGACTCTTTCATTCGGAAGGAGGAATAAAAAGAATACATTTGAGAAGTTTGTAAATTACTTTTGTAAAAATATTGACGCGGTATAAAGATCAGCTAGCTTGTCGGATTAACTTCATGTGCATCTATCGGTTCAGCTGCTCCTGTGGAGCGGGATATTTTACGTGCATGGTGGCAATAGAGAATCGTATATGACTTAAAAGCCTCCCGTTTTGTGCAAACTGTGCTTAAATCATTGAGCACCCCTCTTTTCCCATCCCGTTGACTTGAGTCTCAGAGTCAGGCCAAATAATTTCCGTTAATTTATCTGTATGGTTTTCCGCGTTGAATCTCAAATGCTGCCGCTTCGATTGAAAGCTTTGAACTGGTGTATATAATCATGAAATATAAGACTCCAAACTATATAGCATTATCCAGAAAGTTCCTCCGGAGCGTGTTGACGGTTGGACTTTTTCACTAAAATATACCATCCGATACTGGAGGTACATTAATACATTTAATCTTTTAAAAATTACAAGGAATCTTGAATATACCGAACTTAATACACTTCCGCTAAGCATTAGCTTCGAAGATCATTGATATTGTGGTCTTTGAATGCCTGTGCTCAGAGCAAGTAATGTCGCTCACAGCCAGTGATTAAAATCTTTTACACAATCTCGATCAACCTAACCTGTCGTTCAAGGTTGTACTATTTGTTGAACTGTACTATTCATTCGTCTTTCTTTCATTAAAATTTTGTATAGCATGTAGCGAGAATCTGAAAACGATATTCTTCGCCGATATCACAACCTTTGCTTGTTGTTGTCTCGACTTCGTAATAAACTTTAATTTACCAGACTACTATTATTTGTTAGTAGCTTTAATACCTCTATATTTGTCTAGACGTGGGATTTTGTCGTTCCGTACTGGATGGAGGCCATTCGAACCGAGGTGCCGAGAACAGATTATCCTGAATTGGAGATATTGCTGAAGTGAGTAGCTGTATTGGATTGCAATTCATTCATGTTTTCAATAATTATGTATTCACCAACCGTCATCGATGGATGCATGATGTTCGATCTTCATTCGGACGATTCGCTTCCCTTTTCGCAGGAAAATATTCGATGCGACAGCAGGGCCGTTTCCCTTTGTCCCGCAAAAAGTGTATCATTTCGTCAACGAACGTTTCATCAATACTCCTGTCGATGTGCAAGACCAGGCTCTCGCGTGGCTTGAGGTAAACAGAACATGAAGCATATCACGTTATAAAAAATTCCCATTTCTACTGCCACTTGTTTGTAACAAATTAGTTACACATTCGTCTATCGCTCAGTAGCGGTCAGAACTCAAGGTATTGAAGATCCTAAACTCATTACAGTGCTTTTTGGTGATAAATCTACGTCAGCTATGATGTCACGATAGAGATTGATGTGTAGCTATTAGCTGTTTTCATGTTGTATATACTAAACTCAACTTTGCCTGGATAACTTTCGCTCAGAGATTTACGTGGGCGTCGAAAACCTACACTTAATGTCACCTTATTCACTTTACTTTTATTGTAATAATAAAATGAGTTTCAGAGCGTATCAACAAATCAATAACAAACCAGTTTTACATCGATATCCAAATCGGGAAATAATTTCTTTACAATTGCAAGATATAATGCTTATCTCTAATTGATTGGAGTACTTGAAGCATTTATTGAACAATTATCGCCACCCTACATTCAGAGAAGACGTGATGAGAAGCTTTTCAAATTTGACTGTACATATGACGCAGTTCTCAGTTTCAATACTAATAAAGATGACCCAAGTATTTTGGACAGACTTGTTAGTATTTTACTTTATTCAGGATATGTTTTGTCGCTTTATAGAGCAAAGAACTATTACAGTGTATCGATTCAACAGAATCCGTACAAAGACATGATAATTAAAACTTAGAAGTTGTTTACTTGTATCAACAGTAGCGCTCACGTTTTGTATCCTGAATCCTCCATGGCATCGCAGAGGTTTGTCTCCCAAATATGTGAACAGATGTTATGAAATAACAATTGAAGTAGTTTAATTGCAAGTATCAGACTGGAACGTTGCAAGTCTAAGCATTATGACTGATTCATATAATCGTTAGCAAATGTTAGTCCACTATCGGATTAGTAATGCGCTCTTTTGTAGCGACGCAGAACTAGGAAAACAAGTTAACGTGCGCAAACTTCGTTGGCTAGAACTTGCAGTGTGATGGGAATACCAACGATATCTAACTCGTTTTTGTTAGTCAGTCCCAGCTCGAAAGGGTATCGTTGTAAGAGTGGCGAGAATATATATTCGTGTCTGCAGATAAAGGCTGTCCCAACCAGTCGCATGTGTTGGGGTGATTCGGATCCTCGGTTATGCTACGCATGATTTCAAATCGCAGTGGCTCTTCACTGTCAGAGATATGGCATATAATCGTGGTCTGTGATGATCATTTTGTAGGCATCATCGGGTTGGGTTAGATTAATATTGACTGTTGCGGATTGTAGTGAATAAAAAACTTGTCGTGCTGCATGATAACGAATCCCGCAACGACACCATTTTTGTTGATGTCGTTCTGTACGTTGAAAAACATGATTGAATGGTTGTTTCTTTCGAGCTTTGAGCACCACAACTCAAGTGCATAGTGCATACTGTTCTACCGATTCTGGAGTAATTTAAGTCCCTCCGTCACCCATCAAAATACGTCTTTATCGTCACCACTTTAGCACAATCGGTTTCGTGAATATCACTCTCCCGCTTTATAGCCGGCTACACTTCGAACCGTATACGCAAGGCAAACAACACTTTTATTGGGTTGTTAGGAAAGATATAGGTGGAGCTTATTTCTTATCAGTGTAAAATGATGCAAAACATATTTAATATCAGTAATCGCGTCAAAATATGCCTTGGTTCGTTAACGAGAGTTTTACCGGATAATCAGCATTGAAAAGATTAAAGTCATGCTTGGAAACTTAGATCGTCTTCCATAAGCAATGTAGGCACTGTCATTCTGAACATCACGTCACTGATTCCTTTTCAAGAATTGTGTATAGAATATCACTCGGCAGTGGTCGCATTCCTGAGAACAATTCCTGCCGTTTTCATCGCTGCGACACGATAATTTACCGTGTAAATACTCAGTTCTTGTTAACTCTACCTGACTCTGATTTATTATTTTCACGTGTCTCCGTTAATTCTCGACAACTAACTTCAGATCCTCACGTGTGTGGACGTACCCATACCGATGAAGGAATTACTCACGATGTTCCGCCAAGGAGTTGAATCATTCCAAACTGAGATGCTGATGCCGCGTGATCAAGATTATCACCGAACATCTGAGTCGGATGAAGATACACGTGATCGCAGTAGTTCCAGCGCTGCACGAAGCCGGCATATGGCCAGTAGACCACAGACGCCTTTTACCGACATATCTGAAAGAAGCGATAGTTTGTTTCCTAATGAGGAGAATTTTGATGGTGATCGCCAGCCAACCGAAGTCCCCGGAACCAGCTCAGGTAAACCGGATACGCGAATGAGTCGTTCAATTTCACTTGGGAAAAATATTCTTTCTTCATCAGTTGATACGTCTAAGCCACGACATCGCTCACAGCCTGCGCGGAAGTTTGGGAAAGAGAAACGGAAAAGAAAACGAAAGAGCACAACGGGACCTCGAGAATACAGAATGAGTGAATGCTTGTCTCACATGTTAAGCCTCGCAAGCAGACAGGTAAGTATCGCAATTATATTGCTTATTGTAAATTGTCTCCTATAGAAAATGGACGGACAACTAAATTGTGATGTATATTTAACCTTTGTGTGTATGTACACGAGGGATTATGGGAAATAAATGTATTTGATGTGAATATAGAAGCCGTCTTTTAGTAGCATGGATTCGGAGAAGTATACAGTTCAACTGCTATGTCAATATTGTACCAAATAATTCGTTTCATCGTACTTTTCAATACCCTAGTTACTAGAAAAATGTAAGTTCGGTTCGCGCGAATCCTAACGTTAGAATTTGGGAGCTGTGTACACGTACGAAAATTGTCGTTTGTTATCTGCTTAACGAAAAAATTGTTTGACCACTGCTCAAAACCGCTTGCTTCCATAGCGGCTCCAAATGGCTGTCCAACAATGATCCATAAATCCCTAAGGCCCAGATTCTCTAGTATCAGCACATTTCTGTTCACACTGTTTGTTGAGAAATTCAATTATTACATTTTTTATTCTATAAAAAATCAACATCATGTAAGCCAAGACTTAAGAACATGCAACAAGCATCCAAATTACAAGGTCTCAATTGCATAATCAAAACGAGAAACCACGTCACAAAATCAGTCATGATTGGCTGTTGATGAAATTCGATCATTTTCGGCGACTGTAATTGGTCAAATTGACTGTTAATTGTCTAATAAACTGGCAATTTATCACACGTTTTATTAGCAACAAAATTCGTTAATATTTGCAATGAATCGGTTATAATACGTTTTTGGTAACGTTTCGCTTCTGAACACAGAAGCTTCGTCAGACCAAGGGTGTCGGTACGAACAGTGTTCAGGCTTAAATGGCATTCTCTTGACCAATCCTGAGTTCACTAAGCTAGACAGGGGAGATCAAGATAATTGATCACACCTCCTAATTGCTGTGTTCATCCCTAATTGTTTATAAATTGTACAGGTAAACGTATGCCGACACACTGCTTACGTAATCATGTGCGTATTAGGTGTGACGTTCGTTAATCCTAATCCGCTGCAAAACCGAACGCCAGATTGTTGAGATATCCGCCCCATCCACCTTGTTCACCGCATTCGCCCCCGCCTTTGTTATTTCAACAGTCTCGGCGTGAAGTCTTTCCCTATAAGATTTCACACCCCGTCTTATCACTTTCACGTTATCAAGATCTACGCTGTGTCCAGTGTCTAGCACGTGTTCAGCTAGGGCTGAATCCCGAATCAGTGATTGATATTCACTGGGATTGCAAGGCAACTGTGATTCTTTCTAAAAGTTATTTTAGAGATAAGGCAGAGTCACACCTTGCTGAAGGTCCGTATTAGGTTATTGACAACCTTAGAGCTACGACCATTATGAATAACTGTAAGAGGGTTGTTTCAAGATACCTGCGAGGAATTAAGGAAAACCTTGGTCAAAGATTATGGTTCATGCTCTACCCTAAATCTGCTCAGACACCCAGGTTCTATGGACTTCCGAAGATACATAAGGTAGGCATCCCCTTAAGGCCCATTGTAGACGGCATTGGATCCCCAACACACGAATTGGCTAAGCACCTTGCTCAGCTTTTGAAACCATTAGTTGGTAACACGAATTATTTTATTAAGAACTCGTTTGATTTTGTTCGTCGCTTAAGTACCGTAACAATTGGGGAGGATGAGATGATGGTTAGTTTTGACGTAAGCTCCTTGTTCACGAATGTTGACACTACAAGCGCTTTAGAATTAGTGAGGAAATCACTCAACTCCGATATGACCTTGAAGGATCGTACCAACTTGAGTGTACAACAAATCATCAACGGTGTAGCAATTTGTCTAAATATGAACCACTTCTTATTTAATGGACAGCTATACAAGCAAAACGATGGTTTAGCGATGGGCTCACCCATTTCTCCAGTGCTAGCGAATATGTACATGGAGCACTTCGAAGAGATAGCCTTGAGAAACGAAGCGTTAAAACCAAAGATATGGTGGCGCTATGTTGACGATACATTCGTCATCATAAAGCGAAACAGACTAGAAGCATTTCATAGTTATCTCAATAGTTTGAATCCAAAAATCCAGGTCACAAAAGAAACCGAGTCTACGGAAAGGACACTTCCGTTCTTGGACTGTCTCGCGCAAAAAGACAACGGCAAGATAAGAACAACGGTATGTCGTAAGCCTATCGACACGGATGCCATTTTGAGATTCACATCTGCGCACCCTAAAAGGGTATTTCAGTCCATAGCAAAATCGCTATTCTACAAGGTTGACCGCCTTTGCAGCGATGATGCAGATAAGAGACGAGCTCATGAAGAAGTCAGTCGCCGACTTGCAAATCATGGTTACCCCAAGAGCTTAATTAAGCGCCAATTGAACCGAGTTAAACATCCGCAACCGAAGACGGAAAAGGTTTGGCGAGCTACGGTATCTCTACCGTATGTCAAAAGCGCCTCCGAAGGAATAAGTCGAATCTTGAATAGCGCAGGTATTAGAGTAACATATAAGGCAGGTAGAACTCTCCGCTCCGTATTAATGCATCTCAAAGATAAGACTCCTTTAGGTTGTGCGACAAACTGCATCTACCAAATCAACTGCAAGGGTTGCGCGGGTGTTTACATTGGGCAAACGTCTAGAGAACTCTGCACTAGGGTAAACGAACACAGGAAACGAGTGGGAAAGCGACCCCGCAATCCCAGTGAATATCAATCACTGATTCGGGATTCGGCCCTAGCTGAACACGTGCTAGACACTGGACGCAGCGTAGATCTTGATAACGTGAAAGTGATAAGACGGGATGTGAAATCTTATAAGGAAAGACTTCACGCCGAGGCTGTTGAAATAACAAAGGCTGGGGCGAATGCGGTGAACAAGGTGGATGGGGCGGATATCTCAACAATCTGGCGTTCGGTTTTGCAGCGGATTATGATTAACGAACGTCACACCTATTACGCACATGATTACGTAAGCAGTGTGTCGGCATACGTTTACCTGTACAATTTATAAACAATTAGGGATGAACACAGCAATTAGGAGGTGTGATCAATTATCTTGATCTACCCTGTCTGGCTTAGTGAACTCAGGATTGGTCAAGAGAATGCCATTTAAACCTGAACACTGTTCGTACCGACACCCTTGGTCTGACGAAGCTTCTGTGTTCAGAAGCGAAACGTTACCAAAAACTTACTATAACCGATTCACTGCAAACTTTATTTTCATGATTAAGGACATCGATCGGTCTCGAATATTTTCAAATACTTCACTAATTCGTTAATATCTTTTTATGCATATTGATTAGCAGCGCTATGTGGTCGTCAAAAGATTGAAATCGTAAATTTTGATTATTTTTCACGCTTTGTCTGCTCATACTACCCCAATCCGTCATTAAAACATTACAGTTTCAGACCACAGCAACTTATGGTCCATTTACAGTTTGTTGGCATCGAATATTTTGTGTTTAGTACTCCTCAGATTGAAACAGTGGAGTCAAGAACTGAGAGATCGCGGAGAAATTTGAACCTTTTATTCAGTGATGAGGGCAACAGTAGCGTCCAATGACCAAGTCATATAGTGAATCTGGTTCACCTCTCCACCGAATCTTTGGGATGATTGTGAAATGGATGAAAAATTCAAGTGTTATGTTAACATAGGCCGCAGAAAAATCGATGTTAAAGGCAATGAAGTCTAAGTAAATATTGTTTCTCATGACAATTTTCCAAGTAAAACCGGATCTTCGTGTTTCGGGTAAATGTGTAAAGCTGAAATTCTTTAGCGTATCCGATCACATTTTCTTAATTACATTTAAGTTATACATAACATGAATAAATTCATTTGCCTTGGGATTTCGAGCAAGGAAAACGCACACGCTGAGACTTTTTCCGAGATCGAACAGTAACTATTATCTCGCAAGGAAAGAAACATGATCGAGTATCGTATGCTTAGGTGTGCCCACTTGTGAAGTTTACGAAAGGATGCAGTGGTATTGTGTTACTTTCTATATTTTTCGACTTTTATTGATTTCCTTTTGCCGACCTTGAATTAGGACATAGAGAATGAAACCTGCTGGGTAACTTTGTTTCGCACTGTTAACGGTAGTCGAAGCGTTTGGCATCTTTATCAGGTCATGTTTTCGAAACCTGAACCTGTATATTCTTGATTCAATATTCAAATCTTCACACACATACGATAAGAACGACCGGGTAATCTCCACTTAATCAGCGCTATAAATTTTTAACCAAGTAGTTTTGAGAAGTTTTGTTGTTCGGCGTGTTAGTAATAGTGTGGAAAATTTTGTGTAGCAAACGTGTGTATTGTATCAACAAAATGACAACCAGAAGTGCGTCATTATCTAATCACCATGGGGAAGCTTTGCCAGTTAGTTTCGCTTAGACGTTAGAGATTTCCATGGACAAGAAAGCCTAAGTGAGTTCAGTTTTTGATGGTATTTCTAGAGGATATGTAGTATTTGGAGCATTAGAGTGGTTATCTTCATAATGTGGATGTGCCCTTACTATTTGTCTCAAAATCTCACCGGTAAACATGTCCGAATAAGGAATTCGGCCTAGTTTCCAAATGCTTCATTCATCTTTTCCTAGTAAACTCCAAAATGACGAAGTAAGTGACTGTCGCGTCACACAAATTAGTGAATAGTTCTGGAAAATAATCCGGTGGAAGCTTCATAGGGAAGACCTTCAAGCAAACAGCTGATTCACTTTTACCGTATTCCTCAGACGCCTCATTTTATTGTCTTTCTCGTGGCGCGCCGCAAATTGGGCTGTCTCAGCAGCTGTGGAAAAACGTTAGCAAGCTGGCACCATAAATGTGAGTAGGGATCTCAACATAGGCTTTTAGAATGTGCGCATATTGTTTTGATCATTGTCTACGGTTATCTGGGTAGTCTGACCGTGGTGTCTCGGAATAATATTGTGGTTCCGATGTACTGGCGGAGTATTTAACACTGCTGTACGGAAAAGGTGTAACTGATTACCACTGTTCCCGCCTAAAACTGGAGTCGTTTGACAGTGTCCGTCGTAAGTTAGATTGGGCCTTTAGGAACTTGTAACAGGTCTGATATCATCAGGTAGAGTAAAAGAGGTTAGTATCAGTAAGCATTAAAACGGTACTTTTGCTTTGAAACAACCGTTTTATTGGTTCGTACGACGAACCAAAATGCGCGAAAACTGAACCATAGTATGATTTTAGTTAGAGCTTTGAAACGTTCATAAATAACCAAATTAAATTTTGCTCACAAAGCAGAAGACGCTAAATATTCTCGAATATTTTTAGCTGAAAATTCATGACCCAATCGGACATTCTGGTTACGCGCAAGAAACTCCACAACTGTTGCTTAAACTTCTTGGAGATATGCTTCAATTGTATTGGGGCCATCCTGGAGAGCGACTACAATCTGGCCTCAAGGACGCTTGTTGCATAGGCTTGGAAACTTGTATTTTCAGCGATAAGAAATCCTCCGCTGTCGGTGAAATGAGAGAATGTCTTCATTGCTTGGATATGCTGGCGTGGTTGAACTATGCCGCTCTCATTTGCCAACATCTCGCGCCTTCGAGGCAAGCACCCAAGGTCGTTGTGGAATTCAGCGTTGATGCCCTAATTGAAGCAGCCGAATTTCCTGGTGAGCATGGCAATTTTTAGCTTGAATACCGAAGCTTTCAAGGTCACTTTGGTTCATTGCCCTTGAAAGCCACCAATTATTATAAGCTTCAAACGGCTACTATAATATATGCTTTCGCATGATTCGAAAGAAATGCTGTGCTTGTTGGATCACTTAAATTAACACTTGGTTCTGCATTGGTTGCTCATTACCGGTTCCCAACATTCGCACCCCAAAAGCATCTTGTGGTTTAAATAATCCACGTCTTATATCGGCAATCCCTCACCTTCAGTAAAGACCGGGGACATCAGCGGTAAGCCATCCAGAACGCTGCGTTGCTCCGATATATGGTAATGATAGGTCTCTTGCTCGTCCATTGTTTTTTTTACAACGAATGACTTAGAGCATATATCGGAACGAATGTCAGCTAATCATGTTGGAATCTAATGATAGTTATTCGATATGAGTTTGGATATTCTTCGCCAAATTGTATTTACTTCCAGTCGCATTGTTGATCTTGTGCATATAGTGTAATGTGCACCATCAATTTCGTTGAAAGTAATCGTCAATTACAATCTTTGTGTTGGGTTTTCACGGTATCAATCTTGTTTGATTGTCTCTACTTTTCTGATTAATTTGATTTACAGAGATATATATTCTCATTGAATTTTGATGTAGCTGTTATAACATCACCAGCAGCATCAATACCCATTAATAAAAAGAATAAAATTCAATTCAATTCGATTTTAATGGTCTAAAAAGCATATAGCTTTACAAAAAACAGAATAATATGACAACAACGAATAATATAACAAGCAAAAATGGGATTAGATTGCTTACTGAGCAGTTCAAGAATTAAGTAAATATCCAAAGGGCAGAAATTGTTTTCGATTGGTGGGATAACAAATGTAGGTGTATGGTGTTAAGATGTATAGTTTTCTTCGATGCACGGGTTTAAGGTCAAAAAGGCATCAAGGCTTCTCTTGAAAGTTTGCTGGTTTGGTGAGTTTACAACATTATCTGGCAGATTGTTCCAAGTAAAACAAACTCGCACGGCAAAAAAATGTCGTCTGCAGTTGAGTCTCGAGTGAGGGACAGTTAGAGTAAATGTGTGAGCTCTTGTATTATGCGAGCTCCGTAGATTCAATAAGCATTGTAGAGGGTGATTTTCGGTATTCAAAATATTGTAAACCAGAATCAAATCCCCTCGGAGACGACGACGTAGATAATCAAATAAATTAAGCGTTTTGATTCGCTCATTGTAGGGTTTCCGGCTGAGTCCAGTGACAAGTTTGGTAGCTCGATGATATATTCGTTGCAAAGTCGCAACATCTTTTTTAAGCCATGGCGACCATGCTTGAACCGCATATTCCATTGTGGGTCTGATGTACGCATTTATAATACAAGGAATTGTCTGTTTTGAGAGTCTACCGAAAATTCTCTTTAGGAGCGACAATTTCTGTGATGTTTTGCGATAGACGTAGTTGCAGTGGCTCGACATCCCTAGGGTGTTGCTTATTAACACACCCAAGTCCCTTTGTTCCATGGCCTACGAGAGGCTGTGTGTTCCAAGAAAATACTGGTACTCCACATATCTGCCAATGTTTAACATGTGACACTTTTGGAAATTGAAAAATATGCGATTTTTAGGGACCAAGCCTGGAGGTTGTCCAGATCCTTCTGGAGCAGTTCGCAGTCTTCCGACTTACTTATCTTCGACCACACTTTTATATCGTCCGCGATCAGTACGATCTTGCATCTGATGAGAGCCGTTATGTCATTAGCATAAAGCGCGAAGAGGATTGGTCCGAGGACGGATCCCTGAGGCACTCCACTTGTCACGGCCACCGACTTCGATAGAGCACCGTCCACAGAGACTTGAACAAACCGATCAGTCAGGTAATTTTCTAACCATGCTAACAGACTGCCAGTGATACCACAACGTTCCAGCTTATGCAAGAGAATACTGTGGTTCACACGGTCAAATGCTTTCGACATATCGAGGTAACATACATGGATAGTATCCCCAGCATCTACTGCTCGAGTCCAGTCGTCAAGGGTAAGGAGAAGGTTAGTAAGGCAGGTGTATCCCCTTCTAAAACCGTGTTGCGCTCCCGAAAATAGCTTATTTTCCTCCAGGTATTTGCTCAGTTTGTTTGCCACGATCCTTTCGAGTACCTTGGATACTGCGGACAACAAAGTAACTGGTCTGTAATTTGCGGGCTCCGAACGCACCCCGCCTTTGAAAATCGGGGAGATTATACCAGATTTCCATTCAGTCGGTATGACACTTTGCGACAACGATTCGCAGAATAACTGAGTTAGAGGTCCGCATAGAGATTGTGCACAATGCTTGAGTATATTCGGGGTAATTTTATCACAACCAGGGGATTTTCTGGGATTCAACGATAGTAGAGTTCGCAGCACCTCTTCTTTGTTGATGGTTATTGTGTCCAATGGTAGAGGATGCGTTATTTCTGAATCCATTTGTATATCCACGCTTTCCTTTGGACCAAATACTGTAGCATAATAATTTCCCAAAGCATTCGCGGTGTCAGCTACATTTGTGGTCATTCCAGAGGGCGTCCGCAAGGCCGCAACTCCTGGTTTCACTGAACACTGCTTGCTTACAATCTGGTAAAGAAGCTTGGGATTCCGTTACATTTTAGATATTATGACAGCTTGATACTGTATTTTGTCTTCAGCAATAAGTTTAATGACCTGGTTTCTTAGTTTTCTAAAGGTCTCCCATGTGGCATCGGTGGTTAACCGGCGATGATTTCTCCAAGCCATATTTCGCAGTTTAATCCATTTCCGAGTGCGACTGCGGATTTTAAATTCGAATGCCTTTCCACACTGTTTTGGTACGAATGCTGAGTTTGAGTTGATTTCCGGTTTAGCTTGGTCAAAATGCTACACCACTGCTCTTTTACTCCTATGCCTTCAATTTGCCAATCGTTAATCAAACTTAGGGCGTTTGATAATTTAGATAGGCATACCTTTCTGATGATTTTTGTTGTATCGTTTGTTCGCTCTGCTCGACATAGGTAGTCAAAATTCAAGACCAAATGGTCGCTCGAACCTAGCGGACAATCGTATGTAATGCTTTCGACGGAGTCCTCTTCAGTTTTCAAGATATGATCGAGCATTGAAGGCATATCTCTCCCTCTGTATCTTGTATTGCTTTTAACGTGATTATACAAAGGAATTTCGTCAAACAGCTCCTGAAAGATGGCAGCAGTGGAGGTGTGAGAAATTTTGTTCGTCTTCAGCAAGTTAGGCAGATTAAAGTCTCCCATGATCAAGATTCTGGTATGATATCTCGAGGCAATTAAGCGTAGCTTGTCGAGTAGATTCGTATTATACACTTCCGGGGCTGTTGGTGGACGATAAATTACGCCGATTGTGCAATCATCGCCTGTAATCGTTGTCAACAAACACCATAGCGTGTTCTGAAGCACCAAGTCGGAATCCGTCAGTTCTTTGCACTTGAGTCTCTGATCATAATACAGTGCCACACCTCCTCCACGTGACGCACGGTCTCGGTTGAGCAGTGACATGCCAGCAATCTCTAACTCACAGTCGTGGATTTCCGGGCTTAGCCAAGTTTCGGTAATGGCAATTAGCTGAGGTCGTTTTGTCTCAAACCGAGCGACAAGTTCGGCAAATTTGTTAACCGAGCATTGGGCATTCGTATAGAGGCATCCAAGAACAGTTTTGGTAAGCAAAGATGGATGGTGTCGTGTGATGGCATAATCTGAGACAACCGTCATTGTCACGCCGACTCTGGAAGAGTCGGCACTGTTCTTTTTTTGACAAGTTAAGTAGCATATCGGTCGTTTCACGTTCAGATGCGCAAATCGAGTCCTCTTTTTGGCCAATAAGATTTCTTTATCTGGCTTCACTCCACTCTCGGGAGTCATTTGGGGTGGCTTTACGTTCGATTACTGATTTTGTGTCCCAGCTAAAGATTCATTTCTTGGTTCAGTTAATAGGGCTTCATCAATCCTGACAGTATTTAATGCAGAATGGACTGCATTTATATCAGTGTTTATGTGATCGCTAAGGATTACACCTTTTGGGATTTTGTGTTTCCAGCATTTTCAGTTGGAACGTACAGTATCAACCATAGTACTCATTAGGAAGTTTATTTCTAATAGACGTGGCCCATTACCTTTGTATTTTGCTGAGGAAGGCAGTCTAAAAGTATCCACGACAACGGCCTTTTCGACGAAAATGGTATCAGCCAGAAAAATCCATTGCCTGTAATCATGCTGTAGCCGTCTAGTTAACCGAGTGAATGCTAACGGCACTACAGTTACAAGTTTCATAAGTTCACACAGTTCCCTCCATTTTTCTTCATCATGCCTTTGACGGTCTTTAAAAAGAGTGAATTCGAAAAACGACATCGAATGAGTACCTATATTGCAACTGTATGCAGTTGTGTAGTATTTCGTACTCTTGTGCTAATTTGATTAAAAGAAGGTACTTAGCTGAATGGCGAAATATGCTGAAGTCTCATTGTCATTTTCTTTTTTATCTGTCTAACCCTGTGCATCCTGACAGTATCTCAGCCTACGCGCAATATCTGACTTTGTGGCACGTTGCTTGAGTCCATGCTGGTGATTTCATACATCGCAAAAGTGGTATGAAGCAATTTTCTTTGTGTGCCGTTATTCGCTTATGGTAGTAGCTTAGCACGCATCCATATACACATTCATTTTAAATTAAATGTAACAAAACGGCATCCGTGAACTTGTGTTTTCACAGAGTATCGTGACTGGAGACACAAACCCAGCCATTTGGAGTCGCCTGAGCATCTGATTCAAGCGAGTGATTCTCCTCCAAGCCCCGCTGAGCTCAACCAAATGCCTTCCGTGATTCGCGTGGTCTATCTTCTTGTGCGATTCCTCAGAAACCACGTTGATGTGACCGCAGAGAGCTCCGAGCAAACTACGTCGCCAAACGAAGCCGAACGTTCGACCGTTGACTACGAATCGACGAAAGATCCCATAGCACTTCAGTGTGTTCTCGAATGCTTAGTGTATCTGTGTCACGTCGGAGATTGTTTGCAGCAGATCATCTCACGATCGGAAAAATCCGCAGGCAAGCTAGGCGATGCGACTCAACAGATCGGGGAGGCTGGAATCAAAACCACCACCGCGAGTAAAACGACTGGCTTGTCAGTGAGCACAGGTTCTCAATCCACAAGCTCTACTGGGGCACAGCTACAAGTTCAATTCGTGTATTACCTCGTCCACTGTCATCTTATACCCAGGTAACTACCTATTAACCAAAAGATATTCAGCATGTTTGTCCCAACTAAATATACTTTACCGTGTGTGATTGTGAATCAGTGTGTAATTTTGCCCATTTTGAAACGATTAGCTTGAATCCCACACAAAAGTCCGAAACATGCTGTACCAGTCGTATTCATAAAAAAGGTTATGCTCTCTGCAAACGTTTATACATCAACATCACAATTACGTATTCTATCAGCGCCCACATCCCCTACAGCTATAATCAATAGGTGGAGACACCAAGGCCAGCTTTTATGCGTCCAGAATCATTGATTGAATTATTTATGCAAATAAATTGTGTTGTGTGTTGTGTTCGTATCATGTTTCGCTCCTAGCGCACGCAGTGGGCAAGATGCAGCATCTCAGATTCATTTTCAGTCAATTGATTGTGGTACTTATCAACTTCTATCGTTTTTCAGTTTATGGGGCTTGCTCCGTTCGGAAATATCCCACTTGGCGTGCTGGATTGTGCCGCTACTGTTTCACTGTTTGACCTTGCCTGGAGGTTCGAACGTTTTCTGGCGAATCCTGGTCGATGAGTTTAACCATTCCGACTGGCGGATTCGCTTCAATGCAATTGAAAAGGTCGCCGTGCTTCTGCGAGAACTAGATCAACAAGTTCTGTCTCGTGGATTTAGTGGAGCAGCTGGAACAAAGATACTGAACGCTTTGTCCGGTGGCAGTATGGCCAGTGCAAGTGGAGTGAATTTGTTCGGAAGAAACGCGGCAAGTGCCACACCGAGAGCTCGGTCGGGTGGCGGACGGATTATGGGCGGCAAGTCAGGGCCCTCCTTTGGTCGTGCGCATGGGAGCACGGCTACCGGGGCGGATATAAAACCTACAGGTCCCATGACGAACGTGAATGAAAACCCGCTCATCAGAACCGCAGTAGCACATGCTTTCTGTTGTTTGATTGGCTCGTTGGATGATCGAAACTCAGTTATCGCGCAGTTTGCTTCGATGCAATTGGCGTCATTCAACAACACGGCACTTGCGGTAGGTTTGTATTTACGTATATTCGGAAGCTACGGTACAATCGCCATATAAGAACAATTCGATTTCTGTACATCCGAGAGCTCAAATTTCTGCTTTCCTATTATCCTCACTCACAGTAATCAACGGCCTGTTTGTATCTTTTGAAGATACGAGTCAAATCAAAACTTAAACATTAGCCGAATTAAAATGTAGTAAATTGATAACACAGCATTACGAACCGATACGGTCAAACCTATCGATATTGACGGTTACTGTTATGAAAAAGGGCCTCTTGACTCTTAGAAGCATGGTAACAAAACATATGCATCCCTATTACCAATGGGATTTCGGTTAGAATTTTCGCAAGAGATTTCCAGGAAAATACTTCCTCCTTAATAGATATATGGTGGCGTTTGTGAAGATGCAAAAGAAATATTTATGTACGCTATGTCTAATCGATTTCTTACGACAAATGTTACGAGAACACCGATGCAATTCGTCTTGCTCATAAAACAACTAATCAAAGCGATAACTTTGTCGAATCCGTCGGGTGCTGGCACAAAAACGATCGAACCTAACTGAAACCTTTCCAAGCGGTGTCAAGACCATGAAATCAACACGAACTGCCATATGGTTGAGTGTTACATGTTTGTGAATTCTCATAAAGACTAAAATTCTGTTGAGATTTTGTTCGGTCATAGGATGTAACATATTGCTCGGTTTTATCCGTTACGTTAATACGTTGTAGTTCACTACACCGTGTGAATAAAATTTCGCTTTTTGCACGGTTGGGGGATATTTTTAGAGACCGGCGGCCGGCACTATTATCCGATACTTATCCAGCAACTGCTGTTACCGGTGACTTCGGTTACTGACGCTAATGCGAGAGTCTAAAAGTTAAAGCAAGTAAACCATTTGTGATTAGTCTAACGGTGACCGTTAGATTTTAAATTGTTGTGTCCTATCACGCCCGGCGCTCCAACAGCACAACACACGACCAACCAATCGAGGCTTAAGGCCAAGTAACAAGTAGGGGGATGGAGAGAGACCAGAAATCATTGGGTCAGGTCATTCCGAGTAAACAAGTCACAGCTGGCGCCAATTGTTGCGTTTCGGTCCAACAATAACGACGTTACCCTCCGCGTTGCACGCACGCACGCACGCACATCGATCGTATATCGATTCAGCCCAGAGGTCAACCCGTCCAACGATAATCGCGTTCACCCACGGATCAAACAACACAAGTTGATTGCATGCCAACCGGAACATTGCAAGCCCTCGCCATGCAAGCCTCGATTAACCGACATTGACGAATTACATATCGTTCGATTTCGGTTGCCGTTGTCCATCTTCTCATACTTCCGAAAATGTTGTCGCTCGAACCGTTCGCATGCAATCCATCCGAAACCCGAACTATTACGAGTTCGCAATTGTCGTCGTCGATTTTTTCGGCGCTTCCTGTTCTTGTGTTGTCTCGGAGGGTAGCTTTCGGCATATCATTCGAAAGCTCGTGATTAGCGTTCATCGCTAACGTACTTCGCACTTTCACGTTAGCCAATGGCATCAACGTTCACACGACAGCCAATCAGGCATCAACCTGAAGGTCAGGCTCACGGTCACGCCATGAAAAACTGGTCGATAATTGTCTAGTAAGCAGTGACTGTGAATGGGCGAAGAATGCATGCAATAAATCCTTGAAAATGTGAAGTGAAAGAAACACAACACAAGGATGCACCGCCAGCTAAGTTATAAGTGTGATGAGCTGATTTTAATCGTTCCAGTGTAGACAGCTTATTAGGAAATTAAAAATATCATAGGGTTCTTGAGAGTACAGCAATATCAGTGGCAGACAAGGTGGTGAGCCGAATGGCTGCGTATTTGTGCATCCACGCACTTCTGTGTATCTCTCTTTTCTCGCTACATAGCGAGATTTATTCTTAATGTTTCTTCCAACCTTTCTTGCACTCTTTATTTTTGTCATTTTTTCTGTGTTCATTCCGATTCGCCTCGGGACTTCGCCTGTCACTCAAATTGGGATATTTCTTGATTGTTCATTACAAACAATAGTGTTTAATTACCTGGTATTAGATAGGAATGTTGTCACATCTAGAGGTTGACATAAATCTGTTATACACCACTGAGAAGAATTAGAAATCCCCGTCTGTTCTACATTTGACGCCCTATCTACGCTGATTTATTTTTTGCTTCACCGCAAATGAGTAGTCATGGGAGCCGTTAGATTGTAACTGTGTCTATTCAAACAAGTACTTTAAGCATGAATTGCAGTTAAGGTGAATGGTGATAAGGATATTTCGCATTCCGCTTTTGTCATTAATATATGTCCTTTCATTGACGAAACATAATTCGGAATAGGGGTATTTGGCTAGTTATTTTTGGTGCATGTCAGTTGCCAATCACTGCTTGGAAATTTCCAATTCGATTGTGGTTCATTGCCGAACGGTGTATCATTACTGCAGAATGCATCAGCTAGGTGTTGCCTTCCCGTCGTCAAAGTTTTCACGAGGGATTCTCGTCAAGCTTCGCGAAACGGTGGCTCTTCAAGCCAAACTGAAAGAGATTGTGGACAAACGTGAGATCGAATTGCCGGTACCGTTCAAGTCGATTAGATCACGCTGCCTCTCTGTTTGTCTGTCTCCTTGAGTTCTCACCTGATTTTTTGGCTTAGATATGTGGATTTTAGCAGTCATGACAGTTGATGAGTTATATTGATATTCAGGCTGGCCTTTTGGTATTATCGACAGTCGTTTACTCCATTATCTCTCTGCAGGATAGAAATATGATGCCGTCAGATGCCACGAAAAGCTTGAAATTCATCTTTAATTCTATGTTAATGTTTAATGTATGGCTACGAAACTTGATAATCCACACAAGGGACATACACAGAAGATGGATGCTTCCTTGAAACATATCGTAGCAAGGGAAGTAACAAATGAAAGGATTGCTTTCTACGGGGTGGTCTCCAAAGCATGTTCACGTACTATGACAACTGGGTCACCGCCCATAATGAAAAGATATCCAGGGCAAGTCGTTTTTGGTAAAGCCGGCACTTGCAGTTAGTTGTCCAAATATGAAATCTCTAGTTATTAGCCCTATAAGTTGCATAGAACTTTCTATTGACCACTTATTTTCGAAGCTAATTTTAAAGCTTCATCCTCAAGATGGACAATTTTAGGAGCTTTCTTGTCTGTCTAACGGAGATCTACTGCTCAATAATTATCGCTGAGATGGCTTGCGGAGAAATTTTTCCGCCCGAATTGGACGGGACAGACACGTAAGACCTTGGGGAGAAAATTGTGTTTGTCATGTTCAATTTTTGGTGAAGATCGGTTGACGGATAACAAGAGCAACAACAACAACAACTCCAATCAGAACTTCTTTGGGGATGTAGGTGCGGGGATGTGAGCATCACAATGCAACATATGAAACGAATTTCATGTTACTTACACCGGAAATAATTCGACTTCGTCCGTTGTGTACATGCTACTGGTCACAATTTAATCAAAATAGGTTTAGGTATATCCATGACCTCAAAAAATCCCAAATTTGTTGTTTGAAACCGATTCAACGTTCGATAACACGTAACAAAATTGAAGTTTGGAAATTGATTTAAATCAAGGGCTCGCTATTCACAAACTTTGCCTAGAATGACCTTATCGCGTTTCGAATTTGAGTCGATTCACCAAAGGAACGGAAAGGCAAGTGCTCTTGAAACTGTCGGTCGTTGGTGAGGGACGCAAAAGTTTGTCTTCAAGTTTTCCGTTCCAATCTCGGAGGTCGGTATCTCGAAGTATCTTTCGTTCTGTCTAGTTCCCTGTTTATTACGGTAGAAGCGAAATTCATGTTTATAGAAAGTTGTGTTGAGTCTTGTAAGTATATCAAATGAGCTGATGATGATTTTCCCAGCCGCGCATAAATTCGCGGAATCCAGTTTGCGAAGAGTAATTGCATTAGAACTCTAATAATAATCGATCGATTTCTTCCTAATGTACGGCAACTAAGGATCATGATGATGCCACCAAGAGTTCGTGGTAAATATTCACACAGTGAGCAACCTACAAACGATGACCTTTACTGTGAGACTGTCTAAGTTATTTATTCAAGTTGTCAAGGAAACTCTTTGCGCATTCATCATCCAATGTTTAACACACAAACAGTTTCAACATTTTCACTTCTTTAATCACAATGTTTATGTTATTTTTCTCCTATATTTTTCGCTTCCCCTGCTCATCCTTGCCGCCTGGTACCCAGTCACCGACCTTAACGGTTACCATCGAAGCAGCCAACAATTTCAGAATCAATTCGAGCGCGCTTGTTTTGCGATGGCTCGTTGCCATGGCTTGAGAACGATCAGCAACTCACATGCTGCACACGGCGGACCATCCAATAGCACCACGGCACAGTTCACCTCGACGAATTCCGGTCGAAGGTTCACGGGAAGAACTCCAGCGATGCCTGCCTCAAGCTCGCCGTCGGTATCAGGTATCGGTATCATTAAATTTGTTGTTCGGCTGATGGAACGCTGAGTTCACTAATCGTGCGGTGCTTGTCAGAAGAGTTGGAAAGATGAAGTGTTGATCGGTTTAACGTTGAAATTGCGTGCATTCCTTATCTGCTTTTATTTGGATTCATCAGTACGAGGCTGCATATGGTGATAAAAAGAAACAGAATGAAAAAGCTTTATTCGAAAATTCAAAATTTGAGCTATACGTTAATGCATAATACAATCACAATCTATCACCGAGATAAATGTTTTCTTAATCGTTCAAAGAATACATCCGTCTGATCGAGATATCTTGAGACGAGAGCAATGATGATCGCCGGTATGTTGATGTTAAAGATGGCAACGCGAACTGTTTTGATCGAGTTGTAAAAAAGATTTGGCTAGTTCGGTGTGGATTCAAAAACAAGCATCTCTCTGTAGATCAGGTAGCAATTTCATCTGATGCAGTTGAGAGATTATCTTGAAAGCTGTTTTGAGGTACAATACATCCAATGACCACATCATCCCTGTATATTCATTTTTCATTATTATGGTTTCATTAGCGCGAGACTATACAAGTGATAGGATCTCACCCATCTGAGTACATGCCTGATTGACGAGCAAACTTTTTCCGAAAATCGTCGATGCCCATTTAACACGTTGTTACAATAGCTAAGTGGTGTCTAGCACAAGTTCATGGGCTGTTACGGGAACACTGCGTCGTTGGTAAGTACATTTTCCAAACTGTACAATGTAAGCATGGTGTTAACCATGGACATGATTGGGAAATCACCCATTTCACCACGCATTGCCCCGAATCCGGTCTTACTCATGTCTAGCTAGTGAGGTGAGCCCGTAATAGCTTGTTGGGTCGTGCCCAGTTCCGTTATGTTAGAGGTAACGAAGACTGTTCCACCCCTGCAAGTCAAACTTCGGTCCAAGTGAAATCAAGCAAAAATTCAAATGGCCCACGAATTACCATGAGGCAACTTCGACTAAAACTGCTATTCCATTTGTCGTCTTGTCCATCTTATTCGCCTAATGATACGGAAGAACGGTTCGGGTTTTGCCGCTACAACCGCTGCGGATCTCAACCTCTAATTGGATACTTCCCCAATTCTCCGCAATTCGTCGGAACTAAACAAATATCGATTTCATTCTATAGGCTTAATTACCTTCACACTGTCTGTAAAACCACCATCATCCCGGTAGTCTTTAACCACTCATCCAATTTCTTTAGTCCATCTAACAGTCCTGGTCGCAAGTGCTGCTTTAGCCTTAATTTTACGTTTTGCGAGATTCGTAGATCCTGCTGATTTATCCCTCGTGCTTCATGACAGAACCCGAAAGACAACAGTCACCGCAATTTGCCGGTGCCCGTCGATCCCGCATGTCAATCACCTCAATTACTGGATTATTTCCCGGTACGTTCACATTTAAAGTCACCCGACTGTTCACAACCCCCCGGTGGTCCTATTCTCCACCGTGTTTCTTCACTATTCCAGGCAACATAGCCGGAGGTGAATTTATGGAGAGCGCAAACAAACTATTGAACAACATCCGAACCGCGTTAGATCAAGACGATCAAGCCAGAGACACGCTACACCAATGGGTACGGTTGTTGTTGAAATTCATGGCCACGGTGCATCTGGACCATCGATCCGACCGTGACTCGGACGATGGGCCTTTGGGCACGGGAAACAGGCGCACGCAATCCTCGTCCTCGAAAGACGAATTGCGAGATTGGAAAGCGTTGAGCAAGGCACAGCGCCATCTCGCGTTCCTTCTTGGCTACTGCGATGGAACGTTCACGTTGCCTCCGTACCGAATGAGGTAAACTCGATGAAGTAAATGTTATCGACTGGCTAGTAAATCTTTTGCAACATTTAGCGATGCACTTTCGAGTGAGCATGGTGGAAGCTAGATAACGGATATATTCAACTGTAACCATTTTATCTTCGCACACACAATTGTTAGTCGCGACACTTTGTGGGCATTTCGTCAATGCTCCAGACGTCCACAAGCCCTTTTACTTTTATTATTATTCAACTTAAAATAAAATAAATCGAGGTAGTGTTAGAACACCTATAAACGACAAATGTTTCATTCTCATTCACAAGCTTTATTTTCTTTGCTTACATCCCACGAAGACTGCCTGTTGATCTCATTTTTCCACTTGTTCATCACTCATATAATCTGAATTAAAGTCTGCGATTCGCTCCGTGAGTGCAAGTAGCATTAAATCGATGGTTACCATTGGCAACATGTGATATCTTGGTTCTCTTATACACATGTTCTAGCTGGATTCAAACTATTGTTGGTCAACTAATCCCCACAACAATTTGTTTTCAAAATTTAATGCTTGTTCGTCATCCCCCCAACGATATTAATGTTTCGTCAACCTGTTCTCCGTCTATTTTTGCCTGATGATTCCAAACAGCACGACACATGTTTTCTCGTCAATGTGATTACTGTTAGAATGTTCATTAATCTTACACCATTCTTGGCACAATAAGATCAATTATTCATTTCATGTGGTTATCCTCGAAGCACACACTGTGTGCAACTAAAGTCCGGTATCCGATATTATGGACCAATCAGCAATGAGCATGTTCCAAACACCACCCCCGCTTCAGCTGTTCAATTTAACAACCAATGAAATGACGCAGGCATGCGCACCCGAATCCGTTTGTGACCAATCATTATATTATATTATCATAAATAAATTATAAAAATCATAAATCATAAAAATTATATTATCATTAAAAATTTATCTAAGAGTTAAAAACAATAAACGGATATTACTTGGGTGCACCAACGTCAATTTTCGTTGTTTCTAAAAGTAGTTCCAATTTAATAATCGAACAATGCCATGTAAAATGATTTACCAGAATGCTGTTTGAATAAAGTTTCATCACCCATGGTGAAACACCACTTCTCCCTTTTAGAAACTCCACCGTTTTCCACGCATTTTTGGCTCACGTTGGCTCCGTGTTGGATTTCAACTATGGAATGGGCACCTGTATTTTGCATCAGACGTTGGTCACGCTGCAATATTGCGCATCCCCGCAACGCTATGCCGCAGACAGTCAACCACCAACATTCACTCTGCGTCTTCTGGAGCCACATCTCCGATGGCATTGGCTGAAAACGCTTTTGGTCATTTTGTACAAGGTTGTTGGTTAATTTCAAACACAAACGTTAATCATACAAGCAGCGAATATAGACATGCGTTTTGGCACGAACTACTCTAAATCGCAGCCACGGTGGCCTACGACTATCCAATTAAGTAAATGCGTTTAAATCTATCTATTACTATGCGGTTACCGACACTTACGGTAGTTTAGCACTCGGTTAGGTTGGAGAACGTATACAACCTTCAGGTCTGTATGGCAATAAAATCATTGCACCTTCTAAACCATTGGACTCACTCTCTTTCTGTCTGTTACCGCGTAGCAACTGCACTATCGGTTGTATTCATTAGACTAGGTCCGCATTTGTTCAGATTGCACTCAATATGCAAGGACAACGGTGTTGTTCTCGCATGAATGCATGGTTACAAACCCTGGATCCTGAGTGGGATATCATCTTCTTTCGACTTTGGTGATGTTGTTTTAACGAAGATTATTTGCAAGAGATAAATGAGTAGGACCGATTTGAACAAGCGACCTGAACGACAGTACATACATGTCTTTGATACGGTCCCTTCCGTCCACCCATTAGAGAATTCGCTCTTCATCGTATTCTGTATTCATACCCAACGGAAATGCATCTTATTCCCTTGTTGCAACTAAAACCCAAGGGCTTCTATGACTTCACCATACCTTTTCAGTATGAATACGGAGGAACTGCCAGTTCGTGGAGCAATAGTGGTCCAACCGCTGGAGCCCACACCACTGGAACAAATACCGCAACAACCGGCTCGAGTGGTATGACTGTCGGAGGTGTGCTGCGGTCGTCCAGATCTGATCCCAATCTGATTGGTATAGACGATATGCAAAAACAGGGCAGTACTACCATGGGTGCTACCGCTTCGGTGCTGGGTGCAACGGGAGCAAATGTTGCTGGACGAACACGCGCCATCATTGAGTATCTTATCCAAATCGTATTGAACACCATGGATTCGCAAATACACGTCTGTCGTGAACGAACAGACGACGAGCCGTTTGATACACCATCGCCACATGTTCGACTTCGTGGTAAGTGGATCGTCGTGGGATAGGAATCGAAATTAATGGGGTTTATGCAGGAGAACCTGGAATAATTTGCAGTTAATCAAATGATAAACGTGTCATCAAGGCGTTCGTGTATAAATAATCGATGAAATCATTAGTCCTCTATGAGATAATAATAGTTTGACCTTGGCTATATAAACATGTGTGTGTACCTAAACTGCAATAGGTTTATCCATCTGCGAAATATTTAGCCCTAATTAAATCAGGAAGGCGGCCATTTGACAGGCCGCACTTGCCCTATAGATGTGTTGACAAACGAGACATGAAAGTTCCTGACACTGACCCACGAGTTAGGGAAAATTTGTCCCAGAGTTATAACTGTGAAGGCATCGTCTTCTTCAAGAACGTGGCAGAAGAGAAACGGCTCTCAGCTGCTGAACGTAAATCACGCCGACGGCATGCAAATGACGCTTATCAATCAAATACTCCCTATCTCAGCGACCACTGCGAGAGAACTTGTTCCTCGCAAATAGAGTTGTTTATTCATGTGAAACGACATGCAACTTGAAATAATTGTGCGATTTGAATTCAAGGTAGACATCACATGATAAAGGCTAACCATAATTTTAATTTAATCCCTAACTCTTTTGTACTGCACGTTAAACATGTGTAATGACGGGAGCACAGGACACGTACCTGTGAGAGCATGACTCAATGACAACTGAGGAATCTCTCGCTTCGTTTTATTGATACCAGTATAACTAACATCGACTCCAATGCATGGAAAGTATACATTGTCAACACTCATCCTAATTGATTGTATCCCGTCCCACGACCAACCTCGTGGCGTATGCCATCAGCTGATCGATGCAATGCGATCAGGTTTCGTGACCTTGAAGCAATGAAAGAACGTGGGCTGGTTTCGCTGTTTTTTTTTAATTTATAATACCAGTTGGGCCGAAATTCCAAATAATTCAACTGTTGCTGTTTCCGATAATTATAGGTAGTTGATAAGTTCAAGGTTGATATTGTCAAATCGTTCGACCACGGGGATTGAAATGTCGCTTCAGACGAATTGACGATCACCTTCTTCTTCTTCTTCTTATTATTATTAATAATAATAATATTATTATTATTATCACCATCATCATCATCAAACTTTATTCAAAGCTCCACGTAATGTGTACAAAGTGCACTAGATTCCGTTTGCTGTGTGCTCTCTATGAGAACCTCCAGTAGGGATGATTAGTTCGCCTACCGCTGTTCACTGTTTAACCTATTAGGGAGGAATTTGCTTGTCTTGGTACACATTAGACTCAAAACAGGTGTATGCTAATCATCATTTTAATCGCATTTCCATCCAAAGAAGATTCATATTAACAAATTATTTTTGCATTTCTTTTTCGCATAACGCACTATCCGAGATTTTTTATTCACTTCACACGCATTCTGCAATACAAATTTACGACTTACGGGTTTACGTATTGCTTTAGACTATCAATAATAAACGACATGAGGAACTCCCCGTGTGAGGACAATTTTATCGCCAGCAAACCCAGCTAATGAACTGCCACGTCTAACGGCGGATAAATAAGCTCCAGTCATGCTGAACACGCTGTGTATCTGCTATTGTGCATGTTTGTAAGCAAAACATTTAAAGCTCTTGCGGTGGTATGCTGTTAATGAAATCACTGGACATGCACCTCATACCATCGATCGGCCAATGAAACTGGCGTATCAGAATCACGTGATCGGGCTCTCTTGCTATTGGTTAGACGGCGTGTCTGTGTGCGTGTGTGAACACCGAGGCTCACTGAAAAGCAAATTGAATGGGGATTTCCATAGGGTATTTCGAGGTTCGATTTTTTTCGCTCGAGTTTATTTTTATTTCAGCCATGTCTATCCAGCAAAATGGTACGCCTTATAACTCCCAATAGTACTCTCAATGTGTGCCATGCGGTTCTGATTTATACCGTAGATATTTTGAAATATGAATGCATGCAATGTGTACATGTCTCGAATGGCACCTATCCAATTGAATGTATGCAACAACCGGTGTATGATTAATTCACCTTATTGGGCCCGTGTAGTTTTAGGGACAAGAGACTATTTATATTGAACAAGTAGTGCGAACACCTAGATAAAAATTCAAACTTTCGTCTCCACATCGGTTCATGGTACAATTTCCCTTTAGAAAATGTAAATAACTATAGAGTCTCGACCGTAACCAACTGTAAAATGGTACCGAAAATCGCAGTTTGAAAAATAAATGCGTCACACTAGCACCCCGTCCAGTAGGTGAAAGCCGATTCAGAGATATCCACTGACCCTATGAACTTCAGTGGCTTGACAAGTAAAAAATCAACAAAATAAAACAAAACATGTGGTGTTAACCATAAACGATAGGGTTGTATTTTAAATAATATTTTCTAACTGCTGTCGGCTCCATCCATTCGTAACTTTGATGTATGTTCCAAACAGCTTAACCGATTTTATTTACCCGAACAACGTTTTGCTACCATCAGCGATGAAGCCCTTTCTCTTAATAATGATGTCATCAGGTAAATTCAATCGATATTAAGTATCTTGATCACGTGTATGCATTTTACAGATAGTTTGCCAGAGAAATATACCGCAGAACTGTGATGGCTTATCACAAAATCCGTCAGCCGATGAATAAGCTTACTGGCACTTAGTTCAGTTTAAATTGACGAAAACACTAAAGCAGTTCATATGGTTAGAACGATTTCTTGCATGGTGATCATGGTGAATCGAACAGGAAATGAACCCGAAATGCTACCTAATTATATACTCTGTAGTTTACATTTGATTATAGATATATTTAATAATATAATTTCGAGTTGTGAGGATGCACCATACACTATAATAGCCAGTGCTCACTATAATGCAGCCTCGCATGATTTGAGTTTGTAGAATCAATGGTAGCGCATCGATCGATACATGCATGCATGCCTCTACTCAGTAGATCGGTGTTAGTTCCTTGCATGAACACTTCCGTTACCACTTCCGTTTTGTATCTTATTCCTCGCTTGAAGTAGAATATATTATGTGAAATTCTCTACGTGTCCATCGCCAGAGGTCAGTAATGTGAGCACCGACTTCACGACCATCGTGGAAACGGACACGCCTCCCGCTAGTCCCGTGCAGAAGACGATGTTTGCCGAGGACGATGAAATAGTCATGCCCGGAGTGACAGTCACCACGTGCGATCCGAAAGATGTTTCCTTCGACGGATCGGTGGACGTGAAGGACGGATTCGACAGCAATGAGCAGGACAAGGTAACGAGTTTGCATGTTTCGAAAAACGAAGATGAGGAGTTCCATTGAGATTACGTTATTCGTGTAGATATTCAGTCAGCGAGTTTGCCCCTACACAACACAACTAAAAATTACTCAACGTATCGCTCAGTCATGTAGAATTTAAGATACAAGTTAAACCTAACCTACACTTTGTCTCCCTACTGTAGTTACTTCACGTGTAGGCTTCTTTATATGCGCTTCGTTTGCGATTTCATTAACATTTAGCTCAAATTGATTTCTCACATGTACCAGTTACACTCCTTGATCCAAGATTCGGCCGAAACGTAACAGAACGTTGTTATATCGAAGGCCATTCATGCAGCTCGCCTCTAGATATATGTACCCAAATGGGCTTGTTATCGAGCTATTCGTTCAAAATTATTTCGTTAATATCATATGCATTATTTTCTGTTGCCTTTTTAATTATTTACCGATCTATGAAGCACCTGTGGAACTTATATTATTTCTAAAAACACTTTTTATTCGCATTCATTCTCGAAACCTTGCAGTGAAAATATCCCAAATAACAGATATTACCAAGACTCACTGAACCTGATCTTGCTGTCTCCACCTTATGACGACAAACAGCCAGAAACCGGTAGTGGTGTGTAAGGGATGAGGATGTGAGCACCACAATAGATTAGATATTACCAATATTGTGACGAAGCAAATTTGCGACAAACACGAATGAAAAGTTGAAATACATTTTTGCATCCACGTTCGTTCATGCATAACACACACACTGAATGCACTCATCAGGTTGGGACAGTATTCCAACGTATGGTTCCTAACTGATGAATGCCAGAAGCGTGAAACCGGCTGTGGAGTGTCATGAAAATGGATTGAAGTGGAGATATTTGTTAATGACCATGACCTTATTCACACATGACTGAGAATGATATGCCTACCAGCCTTATTCATTGGTTGCATCAAAACTCGAACTGAGAATGGAACAAGTCAAGCACACAGGCTGATTCGAAACCAAACTGCCAGGGATTACCTAGTCGTGAAACGATACACTGATCAGGAACACACATTCAACATTACTTTATATCGATTAGACAACTTTCGACTACTGAGCCTTATGACTGCTTAGTACAAATTTGTATTTAGTTATGTTTGATTCTTAAATTCTGTTTATACACCACACGGTACACTGAGTATGCATCCAAGTTTCATTAAAAGCATTTCGTCTCACTAATTTATTCATTTAGCAACCCGAGCCCCCAGTAACCAGCGGGAATGACACCAAGTTGGTCACTTCCAGTACTTTAACTGACGTTTCTCGTGAACTCCTCACTCAACCACCCATCAATCGCGTGAGTAGCGATCAGTTTTTCCGATTGGAACGAGGACAAAACCTCGGCGAAGTGGGTCCCGCGTCTCCAGGATCAACGGAGAGAATATTGACGTCAGGTCCAGCCACAGTCTCCCAAGACGAACGAGCAATAACTACGGTATGTAGGAATACTGAATTACGCCATTAGTATCTCGTGTTGAAATAAGCTAATGATTTGTAATGGGTGTCGATGGACCTTTATTCTATACCGTTATAGGCTGCGAAAGGATTTTTGCTCGAACACTGAAGCCGATCGCCGCAAACTACACTTTGAGACTCAGCTAATTGATTGCTGTCAATAGGGCGACAGCCTTAGTGAAACTACTGGGTACATTTCCGTTTATTGTAAATACCAACGTTATCGACGTAAGATATATTACCAAAATAAATATCCGGAATCTCAAGATAACGAATGGTTGCGCTTGCACAGTTACTTTAAGTAGTGCATTTTTATTGCATGTCTGGTGTATGAACACGTTGAATAAGATAATCAAATCAAAATTATTCTCATTTAGTTGGCATACAAAGTAAGTTTGAATGATTAAAATAGCAAAGATATTCCAATGCATGCTAACTGTATGCTGAAACACATCGATCACTGCATTTGTATGATTTTATTTTGCGAATTATATAGAAAACGCATGCAAACATCGTTTATGTTTAATCGTTTTTAAAATCTGTCGTGTTACTAATGAGTAGTATAATTTATTTTTGTCAAAGATCAGATAGCAATATTTATGCCAACCAGTGTTTTAATAATGCCCGAATGATAGACGAACATAAAATTTGCAAACACTTTAAATAATGAATATTGCTCAATAATTGGTTTCGTGCTAAGTGCACTTGTCGGAAATAAACAGTCTTATCTGTTCCATGTGGACGAAATAGTAAATGTCTCTTTGAGGTCCAGTGGGAATAGGTTTGCAGGAGTACTATGTTTAAGCATATTGTATCAACGTGTACAAACGCGGATTTTGATTTCAAACCGGGTTGCATGGGTAAAGGTTTCAGATAGGGTTCACAAATCTCAACTATTCTTGTATTGATGTCGAATTCTTGGGATACACAATTTCCTAGCCGTCCCTCCTCGGTCAAAAATCATTAACTATTGTAGCTGTTTCTTTATTATAGGCACCGAAGCATGCATTATACTTTAAGACTATTAGTTCGTCAAATTTAGCTTGAACCATTTCTAGGATTGTCAACTTTCATTTATTTCTGTCTGTAGCCAATTGTCAGCGAATCTGCCGACACATCGGGTTCGAAAGGTGGCTCTCAAATCGAATTGCAGAAAATTCCCAAAAGATCTCGATCTGGTCAGTGATGAAATACTTTACGATAGTTTTATGAGAATTTTCCGATTGCCCTTATCGAAACAGGATTCTTCGTTTGTTTGCATTTCTATCACACACACACCACGACCGAATTTTTGCTGTTTGTGTAAAGACAGTAGGATCAGAATTCGCACTCGTTCCTGTGTACCTCCTAAATCGAGACGAACCCTGTTGTGTATTTCGAGAAATATGCCTAACTCCATGATAGTTATGTATAAAATGTGTATCAACAATGGTTGGGAAATTAGCAGCAGTGGATCCTGTCAACTGAGCCGGATGTGATTGCGTTAGGTCGATCGAGGTTAAACTGCGTTTCCTGTTATACCGTCTATTGCGCTGTCTGCACAGGCATCTACAACATTCGATCAAACATTAATCACACCATCTCCGCCGCGTTTCACTCCCACTTGTCAATTGCGGCTCAATTCACCCTTGAGGTCAACATTTCCAACGTTGGTTACGTTCACCCACTAATCCCAAAACAAGAGAACGTTTATTGGTTGAACACGTTTATTGCGCGTATCTAGGCGAATCACATGACCACAAAACTGACCTCAACATGTTTGTTCTGGTTGTCACTTCGATCTGATTTGTCAATCGATTTCGTGCCAACTGGTTCAATTCAAACCCTCACTACGCTGAGTTCTTTTGACCTACTATAACGAATTGCATATTTTTAGATAGGGGCTGACAATATCCATCTCCGGAGGGTAGTGTTCTGCGTGTCGTCCGAAAGCTCAAGATTAGCACTAGTCGTGTATACACGTCATACTTCCACAATATCACTTATATCGCTTCTTGCTAAGATACCGGACATAAGCAAGGGGCAATATGGATCACAATTGCCTGATAAGTAATAAAAAAACACTTTGGACTCAACGATGCAAGCATGCCCCAAAATGACCCAACCAGCAATCCACTAAAGAACTTTGGGTGTTCGCATCAACGGAAGGAACCCGCTGTGAGATTTGATTTGCGTAAACTTGAAGCACCGGATGAATGGCCATTGAAGTTGGAATTTCACGCCACCGTTAAACAACCCATCCGCAATACCCAGAATGACAAAGTGATTCCGCGTCAATCGTTAAAACGGTTATAAACGACCACGTGTGTAATCGCTGACATCCCCTCAATGGAATACAAATAAAATATCATACACGGCAAACAACATCAATTAATAACGGTGTTTTTATTAACTACAATCGTCCGTAGCGACAAAACTTGCTGGTTACTTTAACGAGGCAATGAACGTGGGCAAAGTGTGATGTGAAACTAAAGTCGGGTCAAATTAGTGTGACGGAAACGGTAAAGTCGGTTGTGTGATTTACGTTACTGCAGCGATACCTGGTCCATCTACACAGGACATAAACGAAAGCGGAATGCTTTCCATTTAAGAACAATCCGCCGTAACTTTAACACATCATGGATGGACAAATTAAGGAAGGCTGAAGAGCTTTCTAAAGCTGGTCTACAGAGCACGTTCACCCTACTTTGACAGCGCCGCCGCTGGCTCGGTCATGGGTGCAGAATCGAAAATGGTCGTGTTCCAAAAGATATAATCTTGGAGAAGTTGAAAGAGATAGGAAAGCTCTTAACATTGAAATCACATGTTGGGAAGATCTTGCTCTTGACTGCTCACTTTAAAGGCACTGTGTAGAGCTTCGTCTGCAAAGTGGGGAAGAGCATATACTGCTCTCGGTTGCTAAACCTAGATCACGCCGCCGGCGTGCAACTGACGCTGATCGAATGCTGCTGTATTCACTGTGAGCGCTGTGCGAGATATTGTGTTCCTCCCAAATCGACTGGTTTTGTCATTCGAAACCCTGCAACAGCATTACACCATGCAGCGCTGGTGATGTTACATCAAGTCCGCCATCGATCGAGGGAACCAAAAGCCACTATATATATATGAGTATTATATGATATATATATAATAATATATATATATATATATAACATGATGATTAATTGCGATTTCGATGAATATTTTCAGAAAGAAAACAAGTTAACTAAACGGAACATATTCATACCCTGAAGCATCCAATAAATAGAATTGTCACAGTCGAACGTTTCATGATTGCCCAGTTTTCGGTCATTATTTTATCTCAATTTCAGATGCCCCGACAGAACTGAAGATTTTGAAGAAATCTGTTCCATATGGTTACAGGAAATTGATCAAGAGTTCTCATCAAGATTCGTAAGTTTAGTAAAGTGACAGAATGACCTCGTATTTAATTTAGATTAAACGTTCGAAAACACAGGTGACTATTTAAATTTGCATTTTTTCTCTTGAAATCACAAGCATGGAGCCAGGTACTGTCATAGACTTCAGGTGGGCTGAGGCACGATCAGATTTTCTGGGTCTAGCTGGATATAAGAAAGGGAAGCTGACAGTGAGAGTCAAGTATGTTTCTCCAAGCAGCTTTTTCAGTATAGACAGCGAATCAACTATTATCTACTACTACTATTAACTACTACTACTATCAACTCCTATCAAAATTCAAAATTCCTTCATTTGTACAATGTTTCAAAGCAATGTCATAAAGATAAGCATGATGATGGGCCATTAATCAACGCATCACCACCTCCAGTTTGTTGAGGATGAATTGACGATTCGCAATTTTACGACAAATTAGGATGAACAATCCTGACTTTAGACTTCAAACCCATCTAATTATCCTTGTGCCGGGAATGCACATTTCAAGCGTATGATGCTTCCATAGCTCATAAAAATACAAAATCCGATTAGTGGATAATAATCTGTCCCACAATGTTTACAGCAAAATCTAGTGCACGATAGAATGACATCTTTTTCAAGGATTGGCAGCATCATGATTCACCAGATCTTACACAACGAGAGGACGATGCTGGCTGAGTACCACCACTAGCTTTGGAATATAT
>JACCGJ010015889.1:0-18829 GCA_013407085.1 Atriophallophorus winterbourni
AGTATTTTATTTGTCTTCATATTCAACTGGCGGCGCACCCGAGACACGAGAGATGAAACTGGACAATGCGACAGTTACTCTGCATATCTGTTCATCATTCTCCGTGTCTAGCGAGAGGTTAAGCACAATAATTCAATCAAGTTGGGTTTGTACGAACAGTTAACAAAAGTAGGCGTTTGGGGGAAATGAAAGTTGATTGCAACAAAACAAATTATCTCTATAATCTCTCTATCTATACTATATATATATCTATATCTCTATATATATCTATATATATAGCTCGTATATATATATATATATACAATATAAAATTCTCATTATTATACATGCATTAATCCGTACTTACCATAAGCTTAACCTTATATTCCTCAAACTAACTTTCATGTCTGATTTTAAATAAATGCGTAAAAAGCCTTTCGTACTGCTACTGCTGGCGCGCTTTACGGCGAAATTCTCAATTATCTGGGCAAATTGTCTTGCCACCTCGACAGAACGGGGTGAGTGCCAATAGGCATTCCACGCATTCGAAGCTCACGATAAACGTAATCCAGGTCCGCATGTAGTATTCATCTAAAAGGCTAAGACTAATGTCATCGAGTTACTGAGTCGAAAATATTTCAGCAATCAGTTTTGCTATTTTAGCACGATACTTTGCATTAGAACCGAATTTTCACAAATCAAAAATTTCATGGTCGTGAAAGCAATCTGTTGGAAAAATCCAGGATGACTTTATATATAACTTTTTCAACATCTTATATTATATATATATATCTATATCTATATATATATATAGATATAATATATCTATATATTTATATATATATATATACTCGAGGCCTATCTGTTTTCTTTTAGAATTCACTCAATATATTAGCAACCGTGTTATCACTTATTTACTCAAAGTTGAATCCTCAAAGTTGAATCATAACAAATTCGCACAGATTTACAAACGATAGATTATTCAATTATTGCCTGTTTTTATCGCCCAATCTGATTGCCATTTTTCATGTTTTTGTTAATTAAAATGTTACGATAAATACGTCCTTTGAGTTTTAACAACGCAGATTTCGCAATGAACTACATTCAAATCTGACAAGCGGCTGAAACCTAGTCGCATTTTTGTGATTCGGCACAATTAGGAAGGACACTAATTGTCCACCAGTTTGTTTTCCTTCTACGAAAGATGTCAATCGTGTGATGTATATCATATGTGTATGAATGTTTCATGTTCCACAGCGTTTAAAATGAATAAAGGTTGCGACGACAGTTTAATCAAGAGTTTGGGATTTGAAAGCTCGTGTTGTGACTGCAGGTCATGAGATTAAAACTAATTTTGAAGGGGTCTAAATGAGTGGGACCCCGTATGTTTTATTCGGTATGTTAGGATTAGGTCAGCTCGGATGTGTCTGCACTCGAAAGTGCACAATCCAAGTCTAGTCAGTCCTGCTCAAGTTGTAGATTATGCAATTTAGTAACCACTTCAGTTGCCTGATGATAAGTCCTTTCGAGAACCGAGAAATACTGTGATGAGAAAACGTGTACACATTATTTTTCGCGCAAGTTCAATTTCCTAAGAACACATCTTGGTATTTTTCATCGAACAACACATGTTTACTTGTAATCGATTTATTAATAATATTTTGACCTACGATCTCCACCCGCTAAACAACGAACGAAAAAATCTCAATATTTTTTAACTACTCGATCAAAACATATCATATTAACAATTCTTGCATAAGTAAATCCAACGTGCTGTTTCCCCAGTCACGAGAGTTCAATCGGGATAAAATGAGAGCTACTCTGCCAATCCGCTTATCAATGGCTGTGTCTAACGAGAGGTAATCCGCAACGGTTGACCAAGATAATGGAAATGATGTACTGGTTCAAGCTGACAGTTCCGGCCAGTGACGATGGGAGGTGATGCAGTTATCAACTTGATACATGCGTCAAAACGATGCGTTCATTAAACAAAACTGAGAAAATATGTATCGGATCGATAACTTGTGATTGCGTACCGTGTTTCTACTTTCACTGCAATTAAGACCAACGTAGCATCCTACTTATTCGGTTCTACGGGTCTGATCCTGAGGTCTACACTTGACACCGGCAAAAGGGTATAAACGCTTTGCATGGTGTGGATGCGTGGAATGTAAGCAGCAGCACGGTATATTGAGTATGTTTCACGCAAAACTATGCGGAAAAGATGAGTTGCTTCAAATCATCCATAAACTTAGCCCTATTATTGCCGATTAATGTGTTCCTGTAATTAAATACACGAAGAATTTCTCACGATAAAACCAATTTGGCCAAAGGAAGTTAGTGATGTTCACGTAGAAACTTTTTATGGTCGAAATTTTACGGCAGAATGTAACTTGCCGTTCACACGTCTTGAAATCTACCACAATGTTTGCTTGGTCAAAATAACAGCTGGCTAGGTAATTGGAAAATAGTGTCTACATTTTTGTCCGTGAATAAGGGACGATATATTAATTTCCCGTGGAGAAGAATCACCTATTGGCTATAGATTGGTCTTGTGCAGCATCTAATAAAACGTTTTTAATCTGTTGCATTCACAAACACGTTACAATCAACGATCATATCTCCCATCATTATACGGCGACACGGATCAGTCTTGCAATTCACGTAACACCTCGTTTGATTAGCAAAATATCATCTCACAAGTAATCTATAATTGCAGGCCAAGTAAACGTCAAATACATGTAGCTATTGAAAATCAATTTACACCAGAGTGCGTTATAAATTTGACGCCTACTTAGAATGTATGGGGTTTATTTAACAGTACGGTCCCAGCTATGTATACGATAGTGGACTGCATTAGTGACGTGTGTTAATCACCAGCGTTCAGGTGATATGCAGAACATTTGCCTCCAGGGACAACAAAACAGCTGGAAGTGTCGAAGGGTTCAACGACAACAACCGCGAACCCGAAATCGATTTTGTTTTAGAATGCGGACATTCGGACTACTTGATCACCAATGAATGATCTGCAATTCGTCAGTAATGTGAGGGTTTAAATTGAACTTGTCGACAGCCTGTTTGTTAACGGACTGTCAGAAAACACGTCGACTTGTCACTTTTAATCCACGGATGTCAAACTTATATTCATGGCTAATATTGATATTTTCTATCGGAAGGTCAATGAGAGGGTGAGTGTGACTACTCACTTGTTCATCCTTGATGATACTGGGTGTCGTTGCTTGTTGCTTAACTCCTACACATCCACGACAGACCATTTGTCCGCAAACAATTTTAATGTTTCTGGTCTTTACTCTTCTACACCCAGTAACCTGGATCACGCTCAAAAATGAGTGTATTTGCTCTAATATTTTGTTGTTTCGTTCAAAAATATATGAAACATATGGCTTATGGATCTCGTTGAGAATGTTTACTTAAAACTCACCGTCCATCTTATGAACAAATTGTTTGGCTTCGTCCCGTAAATGGCCAAAATCATGGGTAACACTTGAACCGGTCCCGGGGGTATGTAACACAAATCCAGATTATGAAGATATGGACTCGGTACGATAACGGACGCCTCCGATTCTGCATTCTCAATGACCGAACACGAAAATGGTAAACCAGATCTAAATACAGTGGCAACACTGCTCGAAAATTCAAACTGTCTGTCAAATCAGAATATATTGCGTCCTTTTTTGGATACGTTTACAATTACCCAAGTCAATTCGTTCGAGCGCTGCCTCCCTAGCAAGCGGTAAGTGATGTGCCGTCCAAGATTGCTCCAAATCGTTTGTAGTATGCGAATCGGTTGAGGGTTTGGGTGTTGGTGTGTAACTTGACCGATTGTGTCCGGCAACCCATTCAATCACATAATCCTCTTTGAAGTTTGCTTCTTTTTTTTACAGACCACCAAAGAACCGCGATGTATGACGTCGCATCAACTTTGATACACTGAACTTGAAGGCGTTCAGGCTGTAGCGGAATTGCTAGAACGACGAGAGGTGGAGAAAAGTTAAAAGGAGAAAATGGCTTTCTTCGTCAACACGATTGTTTCAAATAGCGGAAATTACTTTCCCCAAAAAGTTGAATATCCACTGCTAAGGTGTAGAATTAATGACAACATTCAGACTGTCAATCGCCTCCTCAAATCAAAAATGACACATTCGATTCATCAACAAAATGGCGGGCATTGGATTGCGCTCTTCGAAGCGATTGTTTCGATTTCTAATTTCGAGATATCCACTTGAAAAATTAGGACACGTATGTGTTGCAGTACGATTTGACTGTTTTAGTGCATTTACCTACAGTGAGTATTCAACCGTGATATTACATGAATTTGAATCATTTCTTTTTGATTTGCGAACATTTAATATTGCGGGTTAGTGAAGTGCATTAGCGATTAGTGCCAATGCAGAATTCAAACCTTCGGTACAAAACAAGAGCAAGAAGCGCCCAAAAGTCCGACGATGACATTTCCGAACGCGTAATAATTCGGATTTTTCAACGGTTGAAGCGAAAATTTTTTAGGAAATATTCGAAGATGGACAATGTCAGCCGCAATCGAACGATATGCAATTCGTCAATGCTGGTCAAACTTGCCCTGCTTGGCGAGGGCTTTAAGATTACCGGTTGGCACGGAATCGACCGACAAATCAGTTTGAAGATCAGAACTCGAACAGACCTATTGAGGATCAATGTCGTGATTGTTTGATTTGCCTATATAAGTTAGGTGCATGTGTTGTTCTTTGTTTCGTGTGCAATAAACTTGTTTGATCAATCGGCTTCTCCTGCGTTGTGAGATTTGTGAGTGAACGCAATTAGCGTTGGACAGGTTAACCTCAGAGATGAATAGTTTGCGATGTGTGTAATGTTGGACCGATGAAACATAAATGAGATAATCGTCTGGATGTGCGCCCGCTGCAACTTGTCGACCTGAACTGACCTGACGATAACATTTCCAAATACTCTCACCCCACTGGTTACAATTTGCTTTGTGTCACCACAAATGCTTTAATCTTGATTGGTGAAAGTTAATTCAATATTTGGTATACTCAATCTCAACGCGTTTGGAACAGCACATTTCTAAATCGAGAGTGCTCGCTGTTTTTTCGTAAGCGGTTGAATCTTATGAGACATTTTATCAGCCTTCAATGGTGTAAAATGGAGAGTTGAGTGCATAATAACACATGTTCTCTCCATGTGAATAATTGCACTATTGACACTATACGGTATGTGCTTACTGACCGAATTGTCCTCGGTATATTTTCATATCACAAAGCATTGCTACTCGGAGAATGTGTTCGCTTACGGCGACATCAATGGCTTCATGGAATAGAATGTTGTTGTTCGTTGTTGGCCACATTCGTTCGATGTCGGCCATGGATGTACATAAGAAGCGCATGCCGGTTTCACGCTCCGCAGCGTTTCGAATGTTATAACAGTCGGATTTGAGAGTGACAATCTCCCCCATAGCGTTCACATGGCAATACTTCACCGAACGGTTTCAATTGCACGCCGGTGGCGTTATCTACATTCAGCTGGAGAGAGCAGATTCGGTTCGGGACAAGATGACGCTTCAAACTGTGCTTCTAAAGCGAGTGGTCAAGTTTAAGTTCTTTAAAACTCTTGGTGCCAATATCAAAAGCCTTCATATCTCTATTACAAACGTCGTTAGAAATCAAGTGTGGTTTTCCCAATGGTCAAATTGCTAATTTGAACTCACTATAGGTGGGATCGTTTATGGAATACGACCACTTCCCGCTGTGTAAACATGACCAAAACGAACTTAGGCGGCGCATGTCGCATTGAGGGAGTACATGCGCGCCTGTTGACGCAGCATCAATGAGACCTTTATGATTCGTTAATTGCCTCATCTACAATCTGCATTTACTACATGCACGCTGAATTCATCTTCTTTGTCTTTCCTGTCAACTTGCGATTCCCCAAACAAGACAAAAATCCGGCAGCGTCACTGCCAATACCGCTTGCCACTCATCCGTGTTTAGGGAGGTTACCGCGATGGGTTGAACCAAGATGTTTCAATGATTCACTAGAATCCAAATAGAATTGCTACGGGTTACCAAGTATTGGAATACTTAATATAATACATATTTGATTCATATTTCGCTGTTTTATTACATCATTCACAACCACACACGGTAAATTCTGTAAATAACTGGACCATACTTTACTTGGCCGGGAAGTATGTGTGTGAAGCCCGATTGTAGACCGCCATTTTTTACCAATCCACCAGATACCCGATTCCACAGTTATCGAGTGTTCTGGTATTGGGTTTGAGTTTATTCAGGAGACAAATTGTGCCGACGTTGTCACGAAAGGTGTAATGTAACCCTTCATCCCAATAGCAGAATTCCTGTGAAAAAATAACAATTCAAAACAAACAAACTTAATTTGGCTGTCGATACCATTCGCTAATATCCTACCCATAGCTGTTATTTTAGGATGCCCGGTGTCATAAGATAGATGACAAAACGAATAGGTTTAACAAGGGTTTAAATAGAGAGAAAAAGTTGTTATTGACCTTTGTGATCAATGACAACCATGGTTGTGTAAGCGCAAAATAAAACGATCCGCAGCGTTCCAGTCAACTTAGCGATCCACTTTTTGAGTTACATTCTTATACAAAGTCTTTTTTACTTCAACACGGAATACTTCGCCGGTCGGTAAATTTTGCTAGCTAACGGCGTGACCTACTTTCCTGGAGCCGAGTATGGTACCTGCTCTTCCGCAGCCTGAAGATGAGGCTTCTAAATTGAGAAGACAACTATAAGAAGTTCACAACATAATATCTTTCGTATATCATTTTAGACGTAATGAAACGCAAGTTCCCTATGTCCAAACGTCGAGTTTTCTATTTTAGGACTCCACCTTTTAAAATGAATTCATTCTACACACATGACTTAGATGGCGTATGCCTCTTTGTCCAATTAAGGTGAGCATTTTCGTTAGAATAACTCTGCAAAGCTCTTCAGCATTTGTTACTTTGTCCATCCACGATATGATCAAGATGCGACGGATGATCCGAAAATGAAAAGTATTTATCTTCCATCCGTATATTGTGTGGGTGGTCTCGCTGCCATACAGTTTATCATTTAGCACACATGCGTGGATAATATATCGCTAGGCACGGAGATTTATAAGCGGATTGGCAGGGCAGCTGTCATTTTGCAACGATTGAACTTTCGTGAATGGAGTAACCGCAAGTTGAATGTAAAGAAAAAGATGATGGTATACGGCGCGTGCGTGCTAAATGCTTTGCTGTACAGCAGTGAAAGCTGGACCACCCACGCAAGACACAATTGGAAGCTGAATGCTTCCCATCTACGAAAGATCCGCTGTATATTTAACATATCTAGGATGGATGAATTGACTAATTCTGAAGTACTTTCAAATGCTGTTCTACAGAGGATGTTCACCTCACTACGACAGTTCAGCCACGTCTACTAAATGGAAAATGGTCGTATTTCGAAAGATCTACTCTATGGTGAGTTGCAATCACAAAGTCGACAATTGGCATTGACCCCACGAGTTGAGAACAACTTGTTTTTCACCGCTCATAACCGAGGCTTAGTGTAAAGCGTCGTCTGCAAGCTTTGGGGAAGCTAATACAGCTCTTCTCTGCTGAACGCAAATCTTCCCGCCGACTTTCACCTCAAGCCAAACGACCGAGTTAAGCCTATCATTGCAAGCGCTGCGAGAGAGATTTCTCTACCCGAATCGGACTGCTTAGTAACTCGAAAAGCTGTAGAACATAAAAATTCATGCGATTGTATTGCACATCAATGGTCGACATCGACCGAAGGAGGTCAACAACAATACGCGCTGAATGTCGCGTTTGGTCAGACTGCTGTTACCTCATACACGAGAGTCCTTACAGGACAAGATGGCAGTTGCTCTCCCAATCTCTTATAAATCTCCGTGTCTAGCGAGATGTTATTCACAATATTTTGACTAAATGACGTTAAGTAATATACTGCGGTTCACTGTCACAATATATATCGACAGATCAGCAGATTGTTAGATCGCTTTCGAAGAATATTTAGACCATTTTCGCTGGTAACGCTGTCAAGTATATTGAACGTCTACCATCGTCCTACGGTGGAGTATGTGGTAGAACTATTGGTTCATTTGCTGCGAAAAGGAATAGGTCAAGCCAATGGGAGATCTCGAAGTAATCGCCGTGGTCACATAAGTTCAGGTTAAAGATTCTGACTTCAATTGCCCCAGGTGTTCTCAAGAAGTTGCAGCCAATTCTTCGTTACACGATGTCTAAACATCTTAGAACACCCTCTCAGGTTTTACTCGGTAACTCGTGGCAATCCGGTGGACTAGAATCAAACTCTTCACCTTTTAAGAACAACCTTTCCTCAGCCAAGTTGGGCGATGTTCAAACATAAGCTTCATCAGTTTCCGCGTCGTATGGCCAATGTGTATCCTGATCCAACATTTGGTTTATACAACAATGACATTCACCAGACAATTTTAACTAATAACAAGTGACCATGGTTTTCATTTAATTTTTTCATTTCCCTTATTCGTACAGCTGTGTTATATAGCTCGATTTAAAATACCGGAAAATTAATGCTTCGTTCTGTTCAGGATTTTGGTGAAAAAATGATTTTCAAGCGAATTCGTGTCACAAATATGTCGAAAGATATTTGAACTTAATCTAGCAGTGATTAAAATGCAAATAGAATCGAAAATTATTTGGGCAAAGTTTCACCTCTGGCAATTAGTTCTATAACTGATTTATTCAAATACTAAATCTGTGTTGCGATCTTAGGGCTTTCAATCAATTCACACAAAGCCAGGGTGAAATAATCATTTACCAGAAAAGTGTGTAAGTAAATTTAGCATCTTGGTTAATATGAGCTCGATTACAGCCTACATTTACCCAGGCTTATTGTAAGCAAATCTCCATTAAAATTATGAATAATGTCCGATATCTTTAGATCTTTTAAGTTGGAGCTTTGTGACATTCTATGTGAAAGATCTAACCACCCACTAAATACGGAAATCGTTAAAGCCGACTTAAAAATGGGAGTTATTAGACAAATCTGTAAATGTGCCAATAGTTCGGATCTGACCATATCGAAATATCGTTCTGAGACGCTTCAGTCAGTGGTTTCCAAAGTAGTGGATTGCTTGGTGTGTGAGACAACTGCAATCAGGCACCTCTTAAGCAATCGAAAGCAATGAAATTCTACCTCTAGCGCAACATGGTTTTAGAAGAATCTCAAGCTTAACTAACTTACGACTCTAAACAATTGGACGTAAACCCTTCAATCTAAGTATATCGAAAGCTTTCCATTGCGCAAACTGCTAAACATCACCATATTTTGAAAACTATTTTGCTTTATCACAAATTGAACTACATGATCGCGAGATATAAGTGAGATTAGTCGGTTTATATTCTTGTTTTTGTGAGAACTGTAAAACGATGTTTCTCAATTTTCAGTATTTGGAACAGGGTTCTTTTGTCATATTTGGCCTGACTCTGGACACATTGAATCTAACGTATACAGCAACTATGTATGTATCAGAAATATTATTTCTAACAATACGTTGAGCAAGAACATTGATCCTAACTGGTGCCAAATAACTCCTGTGAAAGCATAATATCCTTAGACTAACCTTCTTTTCCATTGATAAAGCAATCTGTAGCCTCATCGACTCGGTTCCATTTCACAACAACAGATGTATCCGTAAGCGACCCAATCTCAATTCCAGGAATTGGTTTGAACGTTTGGAAGGGAATTGGATCACTAACACATGAAAAAATATATATATGTATATATAAGGGCGCAGCGTTAAACAATGCATGCAAACAGAGTATTTTTTCGAGAACTCATTAGTACAAAAATGTTCACAAATGTGATCAAAACGGTCCACATTGGAAGCATTGGACTCGAGTTACGCTTTTATTTAAGCTTATCAGCCTTGTATAGCATTTCTCGGGACGGATTTGAATCCAGGATCATCCTCACTGTAGTTTCACGCCTCGCGGCCTGAGCTACCGTCCACCGTTTGAACGATCACCATGAAACATTTGTGATATCTCTTTTGTGAATTACAACTTTTCTAGGATTACATGCTTGTTCACTTTGTTAGGCAGTAAACGGAATATCTTCCATATCTCTGATGCCGATGGTGTCGCCATTTAACACTTACGAGTTCGGCTTTTCAGTTTAAATTCGAGGTTTTTCTTGAGTTCCTGAACATGAATTCGGAGATCACTTCGATTGAATTCTTGAGATTAGATATTAGCCATACCCAAAACTCGTGTACGTTGTTGGTTTCCAGTTGGCAGCTAATAGTGCATTTTAAAGCCATAGTGTTGATCCGTCTAACTGTTTTTCGGGCATTATAGGTTCTTACAGCTTCAAACAGATAGTGAAACTGGATGACAACGTGATCACTGAGTCCGAATGGACTTCCGTAAGCAACGTTATCAATGTCGTATTCATTGATTGTTCGACAGTGGGCGACATAGTACACCAAAACACAGTCGTCGCCGTTAGCTAATCGGACTGAGCAACAGAGCGTATCCCATAACACGATGCCTGGATCGATAATCTCAAGTTACTCCTACTCATCTCGTTTCACCTTTATGGCGAATAAGTGGCATCCACGTAATTCTAGTTCACTATCTGTTTGATAATTCTGTAGACACGTTTCCGTTACGGTGGTGAACATATAAGAAAAACTGCACGCAGTTCACCGATTTCGTTGCCTGGACATTGTGCGTTGGTGTAGAGGCATTATATAGTATTTCTTCTAAGTAAATGTAGGGTATTGGAAAAGTGGCTAGTGGAGTGCAGAATAACTTTTATGACGATTCCTCTCGAGTCGGCATCTGAAGGTATTTTGCTTGCAAGGATGCCTGATTGTTTTGAGGTGGTACTGTTGGAATACAGTGATCTATAATATCGGCTGACTCAGGGGAAGCATATTACTCAACTCCAGTGACATTGTATAATTGATTTTTATACCTCTTATTGAACGCATATTCTCTATGATATGGTAATTGTGAAGCTATGTGCTTTTTTTAACCATAAATTCTTGAATCGTGAATCTTGAATCTTGACACGTTAACTACTGACTCGTGGCATTAGTCTACGGCTATTTTCCGAACGAGTTTGGATCGTGCTCAACATATCTTTACGTAAAAACGTTATTTTGATGGGCATATGCCCTTATACTTCGTAGATTTGAGGATGCGAAACTCGTTTTTCAAAGCTATATCATGCAAGTCAAATATATCACTGAGGAATCATCACTGTAGTGTTTGCGATGCACTTCTTTAACTATTGCCTCATCAGCTTCTGGGACCCTAAAAAGGAATAAACTGGGATCATCCATCTGCTTCGTTTGGGTTTGATGCTCAAGGTTTTGGGCAGTTTCTCATCATTGTGCATCAGCGAAGATCCTTGCGGTGGTCTCCGAACGCTCCCTACGCAGAAGAAATGCGGATAGTAACGTGGTTTTTGTATCCCTTTCAGATTTTACGGTGATTTTAAGCAGTCTTCGCTGGTCCAGAATTGGTGAAGTCGGTTTACGATTCAGTCGAATAAAAGATAGTGGTTTAACTGACTCCAATTCCATGCTGCCGCACTAATTTCTCCATTCGTGTTTTCCTATTAAGTTGGAACTCGGTTCCATTTCTTTGGTGCAAATGCCGCTTACTCCAGGGAGCGAATGTACATTGTGTGTCTGTTGCCTTCGCTGGTTTCGGGACGTTTCAACTGCCTTATATCGAATACCTATCCTATCCACTTTGACATTATTTTCACAGCGACTTTTTTGTTTTGAACCTGAGAGTTTTTGCTGGACCTTCAGGTGAGAATGTAGTTTGGACTCAGTAACTTTTCCGGACCAGGGATGTTTTGGGCGGTACCTTGACCGGTGACGTTAGATTAGATTACGACCACATGATGGTTTTTCAACTGCAGAAGCTACATGTTACTGAATATGTTGGTCAAACCAACCTCATCCAACTGCGGTGTATAAGCGCAACTTGTTTACCATTCTTCAACTGTTTCAAGCGCAGGCAGATCCTGATCCTACTGTCTCAACCCAATGAGTGCAAACAGCACGTAACCGGTCGTAAGATGTGTGTGATGGAAATACATGCAAATAAGCATTTTCCGAGGCACCACTAGTTTTCACTTTACCAGTGCCATTTCTAAATTATTTTGAAAACTATTTAATTCGGTGACAAAAACTGTTGATTTTGGGGTCATTTACATAAGAAATAAACGGACTGCGTAAATGTTTCAACTATATTTTTCGATGAATTCTTATAATCAAAGGGTTAGTTTATGACTACATGTCACAAGACTGAAACAAGGTATCTGAGTAGGTGAGTCCCTGGATGAATTATTCGGTATGTCAGAATTATGTCAACTGTGATGTGCTTGCGCTTTAGGGTGCACAATCCGAGTCTAGACAACCGGGTAGGTTATAAAATCTGGTAACCATTCAATTCGCCTTATTATAAATCCTCCGAACTAGCAAGATAAACTTTACAACCATGTTGCCCAAACTTGCGCTGTGTGGTGAACCACTGATATGAATTGACTATCATTGACTTCGGAGGCACTGTATAAGGCGTCAAGCTAGGGCAAGACCAAATATTACCTATGGCTGTTAAACAAGCCGTCAGTATGAAAATGCCGATGTTCAGCCGAACAATTCCTATCGGTTTGATCGCCACGGGAGTGAATGTTCCTTCCATATCGGATATATATATATATATATATATATATATATATATATATATATATAACACATACCTGAATTCGCCTTCTTGTATCATGTTCAAAACGCAAACTCTCGCTCGGATAAGCGAGTCCGGTTCTAGTTCCACCAAAGTTCCGTGAATTCTGTTAGCCGCAGTGACTAGCGTTCCATTGTAACGGATGAGTTTCATTCCGTTTGAACTTGTCGATTGTCTCCGCAACGCAAACTCATATTTTTCTGGTATATTTTGAACAATGAAATCCTGCGAATGTACAAAGAAACACAAATACAGAAATTCACACAAGAGCCTACCAATGTGTATACTCAATACTAGCAGAGGTGGTCGATGTTCAGATGGCAGGTTCCGAAATCCTTTAGCGGGTTCATTTGTCTTGTAAATAAGTCTCTTGATTCCCGTTGTCTCATTTCGAATCATGTTACTCAAGCTCCAGACGTATACTCCACGAATGCTTTTATATATGGAAAATTTGCGATCGCTTAACATTAATACTGTTAAGGGTTACGCAATATAAAGCACGATTTATGAATAGGCTACTGTTGAAGAAAACCAAATTTTGCGTGCATTTCCATCACACACGCCAAACGACCGGTTTCGTGCTGTGGGCACACATCAGCTATGGACAGTAAGTTATACTCCTTACCCGACGAAACCGGTCGTGGTGCATGTATGTGTGAAATACTTGCAATTTCGCAATGGTATTCGTGTCCATTGGTTTAACCAAAATACATATTTGCGGGCACATTTTATTGAGCAGTTTGGTCGCATCAATCTTATCCAACTGTGGCCTCGATTGTTTTAGCTCGCTTCACCATTTCTTAACTGAGTCCAGGCAAGCGGATCCTGATCGCACTGTCCCTTTTTGATGAACGCAAATAGCACGGTGTGTGTGTGAGAGTGATGGAAATGCATGCAAATTAGTGTGTTTATTCAATGCCATGCTACTACGTAATCTACGTGTGTGGGTAAATGTGGTTCGTGCCCACCTCACAATAATGCGTTAATGGGACGAGAGATTTCAAAAAAACAATGTTTCATTGCGCTTCGACTATGCCTTAGTCAGCTGCTGGGAAAATCATTAAATTTCCTGAGGTTGCATTATAGTGCCCTCGAAATAATTTATTATTCTCACCTGGTAACGCGAGGTGCCTTCTACGCATTCGGAATTCAGCGTTTGAATTCGACACCAATGCACGCGGCATCCTATGAAATATCCGTTTGATCTTTCCTGTAGAATGTCCTCGCTCACCATGTCCCAACTAATAATGGCGCTATTTGAAGCGATTTTCGTGATGGCAGGAGATTGTAATTTCACATCGGGTGTTCCTTCGCCGGAATATCCAACGGAACTATAATATTGGCTCGATATACCCAATGGTAATTTCGCGAGTACAACCTAGGATTAATTCACATTAAAATCAAATCAAATATGGGTATGAGAAATTTGTGAAAATATTTTGGGCAATATACAATCTGCATTTTTGTGCTCTGCATCATTGCTCACATGAGTAAATCTTGGCTATTTGTGATTTACGTAACCCAAATTGTCGAAATTTTCGTATGAACTAGTTTTGTATATTTATTCAACACTGAGGTTACTTGTCTAGGGGCAAAGTCGTAACAATCCTGGATTACATCATTATATCAGCTGTCAGATTTCGGTTGGAATATTGTAAATAAACACATGCGATGCGTAGGGAAAATGTTGGTATTGCTTGATATTGTCGGGAAGTTGAACTTTAAAAAGTTGATCTTCATGTGGGCCACTGTTTCGGTAAACGACATGCCAGAGCTGTCTCACGTGCAAACTTTCGAAGCACAGTAATTCGTTTCTATTTAAAGGAGACCGATTGCACCTACAGTTTGTTAGGCGGAGATAAGGCCTACAAACGACACACAAATCTGTATAATTCATCAGCTTTATAGATGTGAGAGTTTACCTTGAACGTGAACATCTGTCTCGGATTGACATGAGTATTAATTCGAGACTGCATCAAATCAATCAGTCGCTTTTATACTCTAGCCGATTCTTAGCAGTCCCTGTGCCAGGGACAACATTGTTTGTCCATTTGGCTTTTTATTTGACTTTTCACTATTCAGCTGATTTGAATGCTGTGCCCACAAACGACTCTCATAATTAAATATCTTACAGGCTTCTTTATAAATAGTACCTCACTGTTCTAAGACAGTCACAGCAGTATCACCTTGCCGCTACCCAAATTTACGTAGTTATCTTACATTGTTTTAGAATTCACGGCTTATTTAACAGCCAATAATTCCTGAGATGTACGTGTGTGTGTTAAATTTCAACCCACAAAATTCTTGTGTTCAATGCTCAATTATTTTGCTTAGTGTTTTCGCAGAGGTGCAGAGGCTAAGAATCTGGAACTTTGAAATACCACAATTTTAATCGATCGCAAAACACGTATTATGCAAATACTAGATCACGTGTAACACTTGGACGCTCTACTTATCACCTGACTGAATTGTTTTATAACATATCGGTAGAAATGATGGAACAGAATGAAACAATGTGTCCGGCCTTTCCCGGTTCTCACGGGCGACGGGTCCAATATTTAAACTAACCTTCATCGTGATACCGATTGAGACACCCTCTTTATAAACGTTTCATGAATTTACATGTTACACTAAAATATATGTTGGCCCCAAAACACAGGGGAAATTGCTTGATACCAATTATCATGTACAACATAAATCGAACTTGAAACCACAATGAACTATGTTTTCTAACTTATAACATGTGGTTCTAAGGTTGTTACCGCCGGAACGGTGCTCGGAATAAGCTCCAAATTCCAAAAGTGTTCTAATGTCGCGCGTTTTATATAGCCTATGACAACCAGGTCTAGCTCATGACCTGCACGCGTGATTTTGTGTAACGAGACGGAACTGCTTCTACTGAATAGAGAAGGGGCGAAGGCGGCTGACTAACGCTTTAAAACCATCTTGTTACGGGCAGGTAGATCTCCGAAGTGCATGAAGTAGTTCCACCTAAGTGAAGGAAACCCCTTACCTCTAACCTTCACTGACTTTTGGCTACATTCAATAATGGAAATGGCTTCAGGTGTCAACCTCAAGGAAAAATCCGGTGTCGGAGTCCCGTTAGGCAGTCCGAAGTTGTATTCAACTTCATCCTGCCAGATCCCATGACGGCATCGTTCTACAAACGTATCATGAAAATTCATTCTGATTCTATGGATAATGACACGGGAAGCAGCAGTTACCGATCAAATGCTATAGATCGACTGTCGTAGAGCTCATCGCATAGGTAGGTTTACTGCCGCAAATAAGCATTTTCCGTAAGCGCAGTAAAATTGGGCAACAATTTACTTACTCACGTGATATTATATGACACATTTGCCGCATTTAAACAACATCCCGATACTTACAATTATAAGATTGTATTTCGTGGTTCGCAATACGCCTGTAGCTTACGGGTTCAAACCTTCTTTACCGATTCTCCACCGTTTCAAGCGCATGCAGATCCAGATCCTACTTTCCTTACCTGATGAGTGCAAACAGCACGAAACCGGTAGTGTGGTGTTTGCAATGGAAATGCAGGCAGATAATCATTTTGCACACGGGCATGTGTTCAACTCCAGTCTTCACGCGTGCGGGCTCATGTGATTGAACATGATGATCGAACCAACCTTATCCAACAGTGTCATACAAGCGCAACTTGTATGCAATTCTTCCACTGGTTCAAGCGCATGTGGATCCTGATCGCCCTGTGCTCACTTGAAGAGCGCGCAAACAGCACGAAACCGGTCGTAGAATGTGAGTGATGAGGATGCACGCGATTGTAGATTTTTTATCCTCTACCTTATTTTGTGACCATTTTTAACCATTCAACCCGATTTAATTTTTTGTTGTGGGCCTTTTAAAACAAAGAATTTTACCTACCCAAAATTTACTGTGTGATAACTGATTCCTGCGACTAGTGTTTCCATTAAGTACATCAGGTAAAACAAACAAACATCAACTATCGCTAGCAGACTGTGGCGGTTTCAGCCACTATCTTCCTGCAAAACGCAGCATTTCGATCAAGGATTTACTGCTAAAAATTACCGATGCCGTGCAGTGCAATTTAAGTCTTATTAACCAGGCTAACTCTTTCAAAAATTCATGGCAAATATTGGCAGAGCAATGCATTGGGTTTCTAATTTCTCCGCATTTCAACTAAACAAACACTCCTTCGTAAAAATGAGTAACACAAAATCTGATTTTCATAAGCGCTTTGAGCGCTTGACTCAGAATCAGGTCGTGATACTGTATTTGAACATTGTGGTGTTTTTCAAGAATCCTAGATGAGATTAGCATACAAGTATACCTTCAATTAGAACTTTACTACTGGCTGAAGACTCTTTGAGCCTGATCTTACAGTCTTCTGCTGATGACCGCAAAGAGACATACACTCGTATGTGTTGAGGAAATGAGTCAATACATTTGCCATTTAGACTCACTTTTTGATTCTCCATTCGATGATGGTGTTTCATGGCACGAACGTACCAGTAATACAGATTTTAGTAATTTTTCACTGTTTTTAGTTTATCTCAAGGTCATTTTACTGCATGCATTTTACTGACTTATAATGATGAGGGCAAGCGATAAGAACCCACATAAATACAAACGTTGTCAAAGATACAATACTTTAAACATTTGAGCTAATATTTCGTTATTGCACACGTTCTCCAACATAAATTTCCTAAACTTTGCATAAAATGTTTCTTTGCTCAATCTTAATCAGCCTTGACATATTTAGTGAATGTTATGTTATATAAATTGTGATTTCAAACATACCGTATACCGACGAAAAGTCTCAATTGGTTCGTGGAATCGTTCATAGTTCAGGTTTGCCGGTCCATCGAATCTACCCAATATGAACATCGGCTGTTTCGTGAAGAAACTTTTCTGCAGATAATGTTTTTGGCAGTTCTCACATCTCACATCCACCTGATATTTTTGCTCCGTGTAGGCGACGTTTTTGATTACTTGATGCTAAAAGAGATTCGAAATAACATGCTATAATGTCACTAGACGAATAAATAAACTAACATTCTATGCGGATATTTCGATGATTACTACGCTGAGAGTTAAATGCCTGGATGCATACTGCAATTTTAACTCGAAAGCATTTACTGATGATGAACATATCCTATTACTGCAGAAGCTTGAAATGATGGTATCACCGAAATGTTTATGAAATTTTGCTAAATGCATACCTAACAAATTGTACTACCCAGGTAATGGTGAATGGTGTATTATCAAAACAAATCGCTGCAACTAGCGGAGTTCCCCAAAGGTTCAGTCCGTGGTCCGATCTGATTTCTGGTTTATGCCAATGAAGTACCGGAACCATTTTGGTTAGTTGCGGACGATATGGTGCTATGGAGTTTATCCCTAGCCCAAATTATTCCCAAGGATAATGAATACATACTTGAGACCAGTTATGGAATACGTGTGCAGTCATGGTCTCCGTAGCTCAAGAGAGATGCTAAACTTATGCAGCGAATCTATCCCCGCGAAGCAAAACTAGTTCTCAGTACCAGAAACAAGCCTTATCCTACTTTACAAAATATTCCATACCCCGAACCATCACTTATTTACGCGAAATGATACGAGAAATGATCGGACTCATGAATATGTACTGGGGCTACCATATTCCCGCCTGAACCGTAGAAGGTATTTTTATTCTGTTCGTGTCTCTTTCGTTTAAAAGTTTACCTTCTACCGTTGCTCACTCCACTATCTCGCATAACTTTGAAACGAATTAAGACGAATTTTCATTGAATTAGTCATTTGTCGAATACTTATATACTCCTCAATTTAATTCCCTATCTCGTTTTATACACTTGCATTTCAACTTTACAATCCAATGGTTATTGTTAAGCTTGTTGCTTTTGGACTACAGAAAACCTCGAATTCTCTTGAGCAACACAAACGAGTTTCAAAGGTTGAACTTCATTTTGTTTATGAATCGTAAAAACATTGCACGCGAGATTCAAACAAGAGGCCTAAATTACAAAGGATTCTCGATACTACTACAGCTAC
>JACCGJ010015891.1:0-20330 GCA_013407085.1 Atriophallophorus winterbourni
ATATACATTGTCTATATATATTTTTTCACCACACTTTATGTATATCAAGTCTGCGAATCATTTCTTATCACACCCATTAGGTATGTATGTATGAAATCATGGACGCAGACCAATTGCCGCGCAGTCATAGACTGCATGTAGGCTGAGATATTGTCAAATTGTCAACGTTTAGACTGATATAAGAACATGATAAACGGTTGTGAAACTCGTCTAATGACATTGTTCATTGATTTGAGGAACGTTTGGTCTATCCAACTCATTTCTGAACTTTATAACCGTCAGCGGTAATTATCCCATAATTTAAACGATTTAAATACCAGGTTTTCTAATTCGAATATTCCCATTCAAGCATATTGTATTTGCTCATATAATAGTATATTTGGTCGAAAAAGCTCATTTGCACGCATTTCCATCACACACCTCACTGCCGGTTTCGTGCTGCTTGAACTCATCAGGTATGGCATGGTATGAAAACACAAGCCTGATCCAGTCAAAGTGCCGCACAGTCAGAGACTGCATGTGGGCTAAGATACTGTTAAGTTGCCCAGGCTTGGACAGATATGAGCGGGGAAATAGAAATAGAAATGGTAGTGAGACTCGAGCGTGTTTCAGCATGCAGCTCACTACCGTTGGTCAATCAATTTAGCACGATGTTAGTCGCACAGCACAGAAGTACTGCACGATTGCACCCGTGCAACAGGGACAGTAGAACGAGGATCCGCATGCGCTTGGTTCACTCAACATAGGCAGTGAAATATAAACGATCGCTCTCATCATCATCATCATGAAGCACAAGTCTGGAGCCAGACAAAGTGCCAAGCAATATGAAGCAGGAAAAGCAGATAAGCAAGCGTGTGGAAAAGGGAAAGCAGGCAAGCGGAATACGCAAAAGCAAATGCACAAAAAAGCAGCTTGTTTTTGTAGTTTCACTGCATGCGATTTTTTGGGTTTTTTTGTTTTGTTTTTTGTGTTTTTATGTAAAATAATACCGAATAAAAAAATTATGACACACATAATAAAATACACTGGCGCCACTGACTTCGGTTTGTAGCCATATCGCGTACGGTTTCCAGCCAACTATTAGGTGGAGCTTTTGGACCCCACCCAGGCAAACGAATACGCCCAACTGAGCCTAGCGCTACGGTGAGTTTCTTCATCCCAACGCGCCACGTCATGGACTGGCCACCCGATCTTTTCTCCCGGCTTCTGCTAGGCTCTGCGAATAAGGCGCGGTACGGTAAACGGTGAGTAGGCATTCTTAAAACATGTCCCAACCATCGCAAGCGAGCAAGCATCAGCATTTCTCTCAGTCCGTGGCCACCTGGTCCTAACATCCGCTTGCAGACATCTATATTTGTAACACGATGCTGCCACCGAATGCGAGCAATTCTACGCAGGCAACGGGTATCAAAAACAGAAAGCCGACGGACATCTTCCGCTCGGATATACCAGGTTTCGCAGCCATAAATGAGTGTAGCACGCACCACTGCGTTGTACACTCGGCCTTTAGTATGGAGTGAAACATCGCGTCGACGCCACAGGTGGCGAAGGTTAGCAAACGCTGCACCCGCTTTGCGAACACGATGTGAGATCTCGTCCTCGACACAACCTCCAGCGGAGATACAACTGCCAAGGTAAACACAGCTGTCGACCAATTCAAGATTGACATCGCACACAGTTAGGTTTGGAAGAGAGCCGCTCCAATCCTGGGTAAGTGTTTTACACTTGTTAGGCGCAAAGCACATGCCATACCTTGAAGCTTCAAGTGCCAGGCGGTCCAGGGCTTGTTGCATTATATGAGGGTCATCTTCCAGAAGTGCGATGTCATCGGCATACTCTAGATCGGTCGCTCGCTCACCCGGCTGAAGTTCAACATCTGTGCCCACCAGGCCAGCTAAAGCTTTTCTCAGGACATCGTCGATCGCGAAGTTAAAAAAGAACGGCGAGATAGGGCAGCCCTGTCGCACCCCGCTGGAGATATTTAACGAGGACGACAATTGTCCGTACGCTCGAACCCTGCCCGAAGTTTGGCAATATGCTTTCAAGATCCAAACATACTTCTCGGACACTCCATGTCTCAGTAGACAGTTCCAACGACTTTCACGATCGATTGAATCGAATGCCGCTCTGATGTCAAGGAATACCACGATAGTTGGTTTACGAAAAGTGTGGCGTTGCTCCAGTAACTGACGAAGTGTGAAAATTTGATCTATGCACCCTGGGCCGGCACGAAACCCAGTTTGCTCCTCACGGATTTGCTCTTCCCGTTTTGTACTCAATCGGTGAAGCAGAATGGACGCTTGTATTTTAGGATCCCTCTACCCGTCTCTAGGAATAGTCGTACAACTGAGATGAAAATTCATAGATACACACCCCACTACCGGATTCTTGTTGTTTGCACTCATCATGTAGGGGCAGTATGATCAGGATCCGCGTGCGCTTGATACAGTGGAGGAATGGTAAGCAAGTATGCCACTGTTGGATAAGATTGGTACGACCAGCCTGTTCAATCAAGTGTGTGTCTTTTGTATGTCATCTTTTCTTATAATAATGAATATTAATATCGACTTCCGAAATGGATTCTTATGATGGCACTACATCGCGATTACATATCGCAATGTCTATCCACGCTTCAGGATATATCTCGGAACCGTGTTCAATGGCGATCCTGCAGTACACATCTTCTTGGATTCGTTCGCTTAACCTTGTGTGTTGTCAAGCGGAGTGACTAGAAAAGCTTGTTATGGTGCATGACTGAAAGCCGTAAGGAAGCTGTCATGCTGATGTGGATTCCATGGTTCTTCTTGTAGGCGACATACTACCCGGTTGCCAAGGCCGAAGTAGGGGGTTAGCTTAGGGGACCCCACCTGGAGCCTTTGACTCAAAAGTCTTCCCGCAAGGCAGCAGGGATTTTTCCTCAGGGTTCACTCCCAAAGCCTTTCCCGCAATCGGGTTTGCCGCAAGGCAGCGGAGGTTTGGAATCAGGGTTTTCCTTCCCTTAGATGGACTGCCCTCCCAAGTTAACGAGCTCCATCTGCCCGTAGCAAACTGGTTTTGAGGCGCCAGTCACCCGCCTTCGCTCTTTCTCCTGTCAGTAGAAGCAGTTCCGCCACGTGCAGGCCAGGAGCTGGGCTTTGGTTGTCAGAGGCTGTTTGAGACGCACGCCTTATGGGAGCATTTTATAGACAGTGGGAGCTCATCCTCACTGCCATCCCCGGCTGTGACAACCTTGGATCCACTCGCTCACAAAACTTAATTGAATGCATGTTTCATTCGAGGTGTAAGCACCTCTTCCCAGTTTGTTTATGCTTACCCTTCTATAGAATCCGTAGCTATTTAAGTCCCGCCCTTCCTCATCTTTTATGATTTTACTTTTTCATGGTTGTGTGGCAGTTAAGTTTTCGGTACATGCTCTTGGTTTAATGTTGTCCAAAAGGATGATGATGATAATGACTATCATTTTATTGCATACGATTTTAAATGTGTCGCTTTCCCGCTTTTTGTAAGGATTTCGTGCAGTGGTGCAAGCGTTGTTCCTCCTACTCCAATTTGGCTCTTCACTTTCTCGCGCAATCAAACAAATCCTCCTGTTTTTGTAACATTCTTCTGTCGCATTTGGTCGATCGATTGCACCGCCTAGGAGGTTCGTTTTTACTTGATCCGATAAATTTGATGTTCCGTCTATTATCCTGTTCGTTACTGTTCTTCACGTCAATATTTTACCTGGTAGAGGCATTCAATTTGCCAAAGGGTGTTTATTTTAAAGGAATTGTATGGTTATATACTTACTTCTACTTTCCACCCTCATCTTGTTAGCCTGGGCAACTGACAGTATCTTAGCCCACGTTGCAGTCTCTGACTGTGCGGCACCTTTGCCTGGATTCAGGCTGTGTGCCTTCATTCATCACTTACTGGAGAAACTTCACGCTTGTTCCTACCTGACCCCGAAAAACCTGACAGTATCTCGTCCAATACAACAAGCTGTCTGCACGTCGCCTGTATGGAGTCACAAATCTGAACCACAGAGTCATAGATCGCACGTTGGCGAAGATGGATGAATGGTATGAAAGCACAAGCCTGGCCCAGGCAAAGTGCTCCACAGTCAGAGACTACACGTGGGCGAAGATACTGTCAGGTTGCCCAAGTCTAGCTTCCAGCATGTTTCTGCATGCACTTCACTACAAGTGGCAAATCAATTTAGCATGATATTAGCTTTGCAGCATAGAAATACTTCACGATTGCCCATCTTCCATCGCTCGTGGAAACCATATGAATAATAATATCCGCAACTTCAAGGTGTTATGTGCTCTTACTTCGCCTTACTCTTGGGTTGTAATTTCTTGTTGATTCTATGCAATATCAGCTACCCCTGCGATCAGAAAAACCTTCACCAAATGGCTGTGCGAGATCTTGGTCAGGGTTATTTATTATCCTGACAGGAAACAATTGTCGAATAATTCCTTGGCTTGTACTCTTTGTTTGAGAAGACGCGTAACTACTTGCCTAACTCGTTCATGCCCTTTTATTGTCATATCTGTTCAAGTTCACTTTATTTTCATCGATTTCCGATATTTCACCGTCACTAGTCTTTCAAACATTAGTTGGTATCCGCTTGTCCGCATGCTCCCTGTCTAGTTAACTTACTAAGATCCTTTTGTGTCCTTTATTGTACACGAATCTTCCGTGGTCCCGTATTTCTGTATTACACGCGTAATCGCGTCCGAGAACATACTGCAGTTTCATTGATCGTGGCAGCTTGAAGTATTTCCGCCCGCGTGTGATATATTATTCCTTGCTATAATATTTATCTCTATCCATTCCATATATCTGTGTATGTATGAAAGCACAAGCCTGATCCAGGCAAAGCGTCGTACAGTCAGAGACTGCACGTAGGCTAAGATACTGTCAGGTTGCCCAGGCCTAGACAGGTATGAGAAAGAAAATAGAAAATATAAATGGTAGTGAGACTCCAGCCTGTTTCAGCATGCAGCTCACCACCGATGGCCATAGACGAAAATATCTATTCCATCCGATTGAAAAGGGAAACTTTGGTTTAATGACGTTTATGCTCATGTCCCAAGGGATAGTACATCTCTTATTATGTTGATTATTATTTCCAGATGGAACTGACGAATCCGTGTTATATATGCGATTGCTCAAACTGTGTTTCAGTTCGGTCAATATGTCGGGTACGGAAAACGAGCAAGTTATGAAGGTAAATTTGTGTTGTAATCGTCTGGTGTCATTGAAAGAAACGCATATAATTCTGTGTTTGATGGCGATATTGCTGCTACCCGCATCCAGCGTGTTTTCCACACACCGAGACAGCCTAGCACGAGGTTGTCTGCACCTTACCAGATTATGAATGTATGAAAAGAGAGGCCTGATCCAGACAAAGTGCCGCACAGTCTTAGACTGAACGTTGGCTAAGTTACTGTCAGGTTGCCCAGGTCGAGTCAGATATGAGGAATAAAAATATATTGTAAATGGAAGTGAGCCTTCAGTGTGTTTTGCATGCATTTTGCTACCAGTTGCAAATCAGTTTACCGCGGTGTTACTGCACAGCACAGAAGTACTGTACAATTACACCTCAGAAAAGTATGTCTCGCAGTTAGCCGGAGAAACGTCTACTAGAGTGTGAACCGTTAGATCTCCCATTTACTTGTTCCTATTGCTGAGCCGATCTAGCTCGATAAACTTGCACATTCTCGCTTCCTCTTTTTCAGTTGCATTTGCGTCGCATCGTTCAAAGCAGTATGCAATATTGTCAAACCGCTCGGGAACCAACCGCCTATCTCACACTTTTGCGAACCTTGTTCCGGTCCATCGGCGGTGGAGCGCATGACAAATTGTATCGCGAATTTTTCCCACTTCTGCCCGAGATGCTATCCACCTTGAATCGTTTTCTCAGATCTCCACACCGAGCGAATGCGCGTGATTTGCTGGGCGAATTGTGTGTGATTGTCCCCGTCCGATTGTCCACGTTGCTTCCGTACCTGACGCTGTTGATGGAGCCGTTGGTTTATGTTTTGAATTGTAACACCGTGAATCAGGTGAGTTACTTTCCTTAATTTAATCTACGTGAATAATCTTGCAGCGTCGGTCTTCGGAACTGGGACATTTGCACGATGTCTGCAAGTTTATTTCATGACTACATTTCAAATATTTTCACTGATGCGATAGCATCAATTCGCTTTCACGCCGCTGCTCGATCTGTTTTCTATTCTTCATTTTGCGTTTCGTTGTTGCCAGCTTGGCTATCACTTGTGTGCTATGTTCTTCGCTGGGGTGTTATACGCGTGTGCTCTTGAGCAGAACCTGTCTCTTGTATACCGGATCTGTAATCGTGCATCATTTCTGTGCTGTGCGGCTAACATCGTGCTAAATTGATTGGCCACCGGTATTGAGCTGCATGCTGAAACACGCTGCAGTCTCACTACCATTTCTTTTCTGTCTAAACCTGGGCAACTTGACAGTATCTTAGCCCACGTGCAGTCTCTGACTGTGCGGCACTTTGCCTGGATCAAGCTTGTGCTTTCATACCATACCGTACATACCATTTCTTTTGTTATATCTGTCTTGGCCTGGGCAACCCGACAGTATCTTAGCCCACATGCAGTCTCTGACTGTGCGGCACTTTGCCTTGATCAGGCTTATGCTTTCATACATATATACCCCCAGCGCCTTCATCGCTGTTATGGGTTCACGTGTAAGAATTTGTACAACCCGAGTTCATTTTATTCTTGTCAACTACATGACAGGTTACCTAACTTCCAGCCCACACTTTTATGCGTACTGATATTCCTAGGGTCCGTCTCTGTTAGGCCCACAGCTGGCACAATTCTACTTTTGTGTGTTGTTCAGCTAACACCCTGCTAAATTGATTTCGCCACCGTCAATGACCTGCGCGTGGATACACCCTTGAGTCTCACTCCCAATCCCATTTTAACTCCTATATTTGTCTAGGCCTGACAACCTGGTAGTTTGTTATTCCACGCGCAACCTACGACTCTTTGCCTGGAGTCAGGCCTGTTATTTCATACATATATACATCCTTATACCAGTTTGAAGAGGCTATTGTGATGACTATTTCATTTCTTCCTTTAAAAAGTCGTTCCTTTTCTGTCGCTGTTACAGATAGTCCAGAAAATCAATGAGCATCGTAGCCAAGGGGATCATTTCTCTTCCATTGATGAATTGTTTTATATCGATTTTCCAGTTAAGCAAAATAACCATCGATCGTTGTAAACCCCCAATATTATAGGTAAAATTTCATTCAGTGTATTTGTCTTTTCGGAAATGATATCCACGCTGACACGTTGCTTTTCATCCGCGTTTTGCAGGGATTGCGGACATTGGAGTTATGCGTGGATAATATGCAACCCGATTTTCTTTACGACCATTTGTATCACGTCCGAGGTGATATGCTTGCCGCGCTGTACAATTCGCTTCACTCAACCACGGATTACGTTCAGCGGATGTCTTTCAAGGTATGTACGGCGCCGAATGTTTTATTCTGTTTCTTTTGCGCAACTGTTGTGTTTCACATCTTATTATCATGCAGTGAAAGCCGCAAGGAATCTTACTTACTTTACTTTTGTGCTACTATCTCCTCCTGGAGGATGAGTCGGCTTCAAAGCAAAGTCTTGGGAATTTGGGTACAAAGCGGCGTCCCCAGTACCACTCGGTGTTTGTTCGAGTCAGCTTATCTAGCCTTTGCGCAACCAAGTGCGACCTGCAAGGCAGCAGGGAGTTGTCAGAAAGAGGTGGTGTGCCGCAACTAACCGTCTACGAGACTCTGCTCCAGATTTTTCCTCAGGGTTTTATCCCGAAGCCTTTCACGCGATCGGGTATTCCACAAGACAGCTGAGGTTTAAAATCGGTTTTCCTTCCCTTAGATGAAATGCCCTCCCAGGCTAACGAGCTCCATCTGCCCGAAGCAAAATGGTTTTCAGGCGCCAGTCACTCGCCCTCGCCCCTTCTCCTGTTGGTAGAAACTGTTCCACCGGGCTCGGGAGCCACTCGTGCAGGCCAGAAGCTGGACTTGGTTGTCAGAGGCTATTTGAGACGCGTCATATTGGAGTATTTTATAGACTGTGTGAGCTTATCCCCGCTAGCAACCATGGTATGACAACCTTTGGAATCTGGTCTGCTGATGTCGCTATTATCATCATGGTCATCATTACACCGACATTTATGTATGAAGTCACGTGCCGTCAGAGACATCCTATGGTCTAAGATACAATCAGGTTGCCCAGGTCTATGTCGCAGCTGTAATTATTCCATTTCTATCTCTCCAGATCACTGTTCGCTTGCTGTTCCTCATCTCATTAAAGAGTTTTCGAAAAATAAGCGTTTGCTTGACCGCGGTGCTGTTCGTGCCTATTTCTTATTGATTGATTCGAGTTCTCAGATACTTTTGTGGGATGATTCAACTTGAGTCATTCTCTAGTTTTTCACCGGGCGTGCACTTAAATTGTTGTTGTTGTTGTTGTTGTTTTCCAGGTTCTCGGCAAATTGGGACAGTTTAATCGTCTCAATTTGGCGGACGTTCAACGCCTGCGTTTGGACCCGGCCGAAGGTGAACTCGGTCCTCAACTGCGATTCTTCCTCAGTGAATTCCCACATCAGCCAATAGACTTGCCTGTACGGTGTGCTGTGTTGCATGCGATGGAAATACTCCAGGTTGGAAAAGCTCATTTATCATATGTGATAATGAACATGATGACTTACTGTTTCCCTTTTTCTACTCTTTCTGCATTCACCAATTCGTATTTAACATTAGGTCACATTAGGTCATACGGAAGATGTAACCGAGTCTCAGTATTTCGATACCACCAATCAACGCTGCTTGGATCGAAACTGGATTTATTTTTGCATTACGTCTGTCGCCATCTTTGTTATCTAACCTCCACGGAATTTGTAGTAGAGGGTCCACAATAAAGCTGAGTCAAGTGGCTTACACTTAGATTTAAATGTGCATTGACCAACCGCATTTACTTATGATTTTCTTCCGCCCCAATTGCTCTCCTGATCAATCGCGACCGACTTCTTTGTAAGGATGCAGTACTTCGTGCTGTTCTGCTTACACCGTACTAAATTGATTGGCCAGGGGTAGTGAGCTGCATGCTGAAACAGGCTGCAGTCTCACTACCATTTCCTGTTCTTTTTCTTCCTCATTTCTGTCTAGGCCTGGGCAACCTGACAGTATCTTAGCCCACATGCAGTCTCTGACTGTGCGGCACTTTGTCTGGATCAGGCTTGTGCTTTCATACCATACCATACCTAACCTTCCCAGCAAGTTGTCTTGACCACATGTGAATTTCTGTAGGATTTTCAAAAGTATGCCCCCTCATCACTTACTTTACCACGTCTTGATAGCCGAAAAAGACGGGTGGCCAATCAACAGGTTTCCACCGCAGCGCTAGGTTGATTCGGAAGTGTGTGGGATCCTAAAGATCCATCCAACAGTCTATTCCATTTCCAGTTACTTACTTTACTTTTGTGCGACTATCTCCTCCTGGAGGATGAGTCGGCTTCGTTGACGTCACGGATTGCAGCGGTTAGAAGCGAGATCCGCACAGATTTTAAGCCAGGTCCGGTCCCACGTGCGCCATCCGTAAACCGATCGTAGACCAAGCAGTTCCACGTTCGATCTCACGGTGGCGAGCCAAGTCTTCACTTGTCCTCCGCTATGACAACGTCATTCTGCGCAGGGTGTCGGCGATAGTGTCACCTTGGTTAGCTCAGCGTCCGAGCGTCTCAGGATGTGGCCAAGCCATCTCAGTCGGCGTTGTCGCAATATCGAACTCAGGCGAGGGATATCAAAATAACGTGGTCGAACATCGTCATTCGATACTCGCTCATCCCATCGAACATTGAGGATGCGTCAGAGACACCAGTGGTTGAAAACCTCTAGTTTCCGCATATCCTCCACCCGCACAGGCCGCGTCTCGCATCCATAAGTGAGAACTGGGCGAATCGCCGCTCTGTAAACGCGCAGCTTTGTACGTCGCCTGATTTCTCTACGGCTGTTACAGTGTTGAACGAGCTCTGTGTCTACACTGCTTTGTTTTCAACGCACAATTTATCACTTTGCTGCGTGGTAAGAGTGATACTTGACTAAATATCTCGATGTTGTCTCTTGCAAGCACTACTGTATATGGGAACTCATAGGTATGTCTACCAATGGCCTATTTCGAACCCTTATCAATTTTTATGCCAACAATATGTAATTCCTCACCCAATCTGTTTTAAATGTTTGTATGAGTAGCTTGTATGGCTGCCACTGTGTCACCGTTTATCGAACGCTACATGTCTACTACCGGGACAGTTATCATTGTGATCCTATCTTCCACAGGATACAACCACCGATCAGGGAACAAAATCTCGCGCTTGGGATTTTCTCTACTCGATTGTCCTTGCTTCGTTGGATCTGTCAGAAGAAAAAACTCTCCGGTTCTACGCTTTGTTCAATTGCCACAGCTATTCAAACGCAGTCAGCGCTTTCGTGCGCGCTTGCCTGCATGAGGAAGTTTCGCCAATCAAATGGAGCTTTCATGAACCCGTTTGCTGTCCGGACCATGGTGAGTGTGTGTGGCAAGGTTTCTGGACAACCCAACGATTGTCCTCTTTCCAGCATCCACCAGCATATCATTATAATCGTACGACGCTACTGTATGGTATGAAAGCACAAGCCTGATCCAGACAAAGTGCCGCACAGTCAGAGACTGCACGTGGGCTAAGATACTGTCAGCTTGCCCAGGCCTAGGCAGATATGATGGGGGAAATAGAAATGGTAGTGAGACTCCAGCGTGTTTCAGCATGCAGCTCACTACCGTTGGCCAATCAATTTAGCACGATGTTAGCCGTACAGCACAGAAATGCTGCACGATTGCACATCTGTGCCTACTGTACGGATGTGCGATTGCGCAGTACTTCTGTGCTGTGCTTCGAACAGCGTTCTCAATTGATTTATCACCGGTAGTGAGCTGCATGGGAAATCACGCTAGAGTATCGCTGCCATTTCCTCTTTCTCATATCTGTTTAGGCCTGGGCAACCTGACAGTATCTTAGCCCACGTGCAGTCTCTGACTGTGTGGCACTTTGCCTGGATCAGGCTTGTGCTTTCATACATACATGCATTCGTACATACTTACGACCCTACTTTGTGGATTAATGCGTCAAGTAATCTTTTGCTTCGCACTTGTTTTTACTAACCGAATTTCAGCTTTCTGTGATATTAATCAATAGTTAGTTGCATAAATTTCGAAATTAGGAAGTCGACCATTGGGACCATTGTTCTGGTGAAAATAGATATGAACGCTCCTACCATTGTCCCTGCGAGTTGGGAAGAATTTGCAGTGGCTTTTGATACAGCAAATCACTTCCACCGTTCCAAGTTGTTATCATGAGATTTTCGTGGCCTTTTATAGGGAGAACACTTGCAGGGCGAAAGCCAACCCCATCATCAGACACCACCGCTTAACACTTCGCTGACCAATGGGCATCGAGCCCATCCCGCTGACACCACGGGGGGGGGTAGTTCAGCAGGTCAGCTGGGGTCGCTTTACATACGGTACAAACGTCCTGCACATCGGATTACTAAATCTCCAGCTATCGCGTCGCTTTGGTCCGTTGAACCGATAAATATCGCAGTCAAAATGGCCAAAATCGATATTCGTGGTACCAGTTCTTCAAAATTTAATCCCAAGTTGTTGTTGGTAAACGTTTTTTACCTGGGTGCGGCGAATAATCAAGTTTAAGTTATTGTTTTAGGCTGCTGTTAATTTTGTTCACCAGTGTTCCACTGTTTCGAGGCTCACTCACTTGCCGAAAATAATCTCTATTGGCTTAGTCTGATGACGGCAAACAGTCAGAGACCGGCTGTTTGTGTATATTCCAGTTTCGATGCATTTATCATATGCCAACACCTTCAGCGTTGCTACGTCACTGCGACCCAGTGCTTAAGGAGAGTTCATCATCACTCATTATCCTTGAACTCAAACGCGACAGTTCGGGCTCACGTCTATCATAAATTTGATTGTTTCATTTCAAAATGTAGAATATTCTTGAACTTTTCTTCTCTTTCGCAACATCAATCACTCATTGCTTTTTCACTGTAACGGTTTATTCATCTTTTCAACTGTCCATTATTCAGATGTGGATCGCGAAGTCCTGGTTCACGCGTTCTCTGGTCTGTTGCTTGGTTTGGCCAATCAAACAATGCGTGAGGAAATCTGTGACAGCGTTGTGTTTTTGATACGCCATTTGACCATGCTGTCCACAGCACACCACGTATTGGGCACACCCACTCACGTTCGGGCTCCCCATTCGCCTACTTTGGATATGGCTTCCCTTTCGCTTGGATCCTCCAGCGTACGTAGTAAAATCATCGTGAGATTGCGTTGTAGCCGGTTCAATCCTTTACCTATTTGTACATTTGATTTTCAGCCCAATGGCTCTCAGGCGAAAAAATCCCTGGACGCTAGTTTGTGGATCGATGCTGTGTTGTTCGGTATAGGCCACGAAGACAAACAATTGTCCTCTCTGTTATTAGATTTACTGCCAATCATCCATACCACGTCTCTGACGTCTCTCCGAGTATCGGTGGCCGATCAAGATGCTTTGCCCAAGGACTCCGTCGAACGTGCATTGATACATTTACCGGTTTTCGAGCATATTGCTCATGGTGTTGTGAACATGTTGAGCCATCCAGCTTGGTAGGTATTCGTATGCTGAGCGAATCGCTTGAATGTTTTCACATCTCAATTGCTTTATTTTACATTGTCGCACTTATTATCGCATGCACAAAACAACCACAGGTGATGGCGTTTTCTTTTTCAGGCACGTGAAATGGGGTGGGTGCGCGGTTATATGTTGCTTGGCGCGATACTTACACCCGGACTGGTTCGTGTTACATTTCATCTCAATTATCCGTGGACTGTTTCTCTGTTTGCAAGAGCTCTCGTGTCAAATGAGCCAAAGCTCGTTGAATTTGGCACGTGATTGCACCCGGCTGCTGCTACAGATGATCTTCGCTTCTAGCGAATCGACAGAGAAACCAACCGATCCTGAATCTTCTCCACAGCCTGGTACCGGCCGTCGAGGATGTGGTCGTAGATCTGTCGCAGCGAAACAGCGTCAAGCGTTGCCCCCTCGTAGAGGTCGCAGTGCATCTATCGGGGAGGATTCTTTAGAGGTCAAAGAATCCAGTCATATGAAGGAACTCGCCGATGTACCTCAGAACGAAACTCCTGGTGCTGTTAATTCGTCTGTAAGTCACGTCAGTCTCGGGGTTCCTTGACCATGCCAATCGTTATTTGAACACTTCAACTGGTTGTGTCGCTTGTTGATTGTTGCATGGTTTTCGTGATTATGTCGTGATATTGCTTAACGTTCGGTATGAGATCTCAAATTGTGCTATTTTCCATTTTACTGTTGGTGCTATTGATACATACCAGTGAGTGTAGTAGGGATAGTCTCCCGTTTTTATTATTTATCATCCTCACCGCTGCATTATGCACGATGATACATATTCATTTGCCCGAATGGGGTTTGAATATCCACCTAGCAGGTGATTTGAAACCTTACTACAACCAAAGTCAGTTGTCCTAGTGTAATGTATTCTGATTGTCATATCGCTTGTGCGTGTTACGTTTCTTCGAGACAAGACTACATGTTCTTTTTTCAGCAATCCATTACTGATATCGTTACAACGGAATTATTAACAGCGTTGCTAAGTGAAACTCCCGCTATTCGTGAGGAGGCACGTTGCTTGCTTCGCTTATTGTCCTTCCTCACCGATCGCCCTCTATCTGAGCTAGTCAAACCCCACTGGAAATCCTGTTTTGGACATATTCTACCGGCACCCACTTCGTTGCGCCTGATCGATTTTCCAGCTTCGACGCAGCTGCTGATAATGGTGAGTTTTGATGTTGCACGCTTTCCACCCAAGCTTCCACACACCCACCAATCATTCCCGTCACTTTCATCATCTTTTCCCTGCAATTTGCTTCAGGAAGCGCATTACTTTTTCGGTCAGCCGGAACCGCATTTTTCCAAACCTTCAGACCCCCCAGCCACTTTACCTGATTTATCGGTGGGTGGTGTCGGATTGTTGAAACTTGATTTGCTTCGGCGTGCCGATCAGTTCTTTCTCAATGATGTGCGCGGTTTATTGAACCAATCGTTGCCGGATGATCAATCTTCGGAAACAGCGTGCTCATCCTCCGCCGACTCATCTGCGACGCACCAGTCACTTTCTGTTCAACTGCGCATCGCCGCATGCCGCGTGCTGTCTTTGACATGGTACTGTAACGAACAAAAAGCCGACACCTTGTCAGCATTGTTCAAAGGTAAATTTCATTTTGGCTTTTTGTGCTTACAACGGATGTGCAATCGTACTGCACTCTCAACGTATGCTGCTAACACTGTGCTAAATTGAGTTGCATACTGTAATACATTGGAATCTCACTGTCATTTCTATTTTCATTCTCATAATAGCTTAGGCCTGGGCAACCTGACAGTATATTAGTTCACGTGCAGTCTGTGACTGTACGGCACTTTGCTTGTATCAGGCTTGTGATGTCATACATACATACATACATACATACATACATACATACATACATACATACATACATACATACATACATACATACATACATACATACATACGGGACGTGCCCCAATCAGCGAAGACGACGTCGGTTAATGGCTGTCTGAAGGCTAGTGCCGTTGCTTCCTAAGACGCAGCGCCTGACCTCAGAGTTGCGAACGTGGTGTTGCCACTAAACGTGAGCAATCCTTCGCAAATAAAGTTGGCCGAAGACCTCCAGCCTCCTAGCATCATCTGCGCGAACTGTCCAATGTTCACTCCCATAAAGTCACTTAAGTTTAGTGAATGCCAGTCTGGCCTTAGCAATTCTGGACGTGATTTGCTTCTCTATCCGACCTACAGCAATCACCAGACTTCCTAGGTAGTTGAACTGATTAACATGATTAAGAACCAGATCATTTATAGTAAAATTTGGCAGTTCACCTGACCGGTGTTCTAGCAACTGACGCAAAAAGGAATATCTGGTCTACACATCCGCGCCCTGGGTGAAAGCCAGCTTGTTCTTCACGAGAAGTGCCCTCTCGAATCTGGGTAAGTCTGCGAAGGAGGGTGGCGACCAATATCTTAGCTACCGCCGGAATAAACGAAATTGCGCGATAGTTGCAACAATCATTCAACCTCAATAATAATAACAATGACGTACACTTCGTTGCAGCTTTAACGTTCGCATAATAAGAGAATTCGCTATGACTCATCCCTGCGTTTCATTGTGTTTTTGAATTGTATCGATCACCTTCGTCTTCATTCCGGAAAAGCATTGCACTGGTAGCAAGAACCGAGTGCTCAGCTGCTTTAGAACCATAATAAATTTCTAAATGGATGTGATGTGATGTGAAAGCACAAGCCTGATCCAGACAAAGTGCTGCACAGTCAGAGACTGCATGTGGGCTGAGATACTGTCAGGTTGCCCAGGCCTAGACAGAAATGAGGAAGAAAAAAGAACGGGAAATGGTAGTGAGACTCAAGCCTGTTTCAGCATGCAGCTCACTACCCCTGGCCAATCAATTTAGCACGGTGTTAGCAGAACAGCACGAAGTACTGCATCCTTACAAAGAAGTCGATCGTGATTGATCAGGAGTGCAATTAGGGTGCGTGAAAGTCAAGCAAACGCGGTTGGTCAATGCACATTCAAATCCAAGTGTAGGCCACAACTCAGCATTATTGTGGACAGACGACAAAAAAATAGGAAGAACATAGAAATATTAGTGAGACTCCAGCGTTTTTCAGCATGAAGCTTATTACCGGTGGCCCATCAATTTAACGCAATGTTAGCTGCACAGCACAGAAATACTGCATGATTGCACACCCGTGTACTCTAAATGGATAGGGAAGAATGGGACCTGAAAAATTAACGAACCTGTAAAGGATTAAGCATAGATACAATTTATCAAGTTGTCTACAACACGAATGAAGCACTCACATTTGTGAACGCTTATGGTGGTATTAGCACGAAAGCTTCGTTGTGGTTTTTACTGTCATTCCTCAAAATAAGCTTTCCTCGCCACCCACTTGATAACATACAATATTAATCACACGTTCCAAAAGAATGAGAAGCCACGGAATGATCTTCTTTCTTTCTTTTGTGCGACTATCTCCTCCTGGAGGATGAGTCGGCTTCAATGAAGATTCTTGGGAATTTGGGTACAAAGCGGCGTCCCCAACACCACTTGGCGTTTGTTCGAGTCAGCTTCTCTAGCCAATCAAGTGCTGTCTGTAAGGCAGCAGGGAGATGCCAGAAAGAGGTGGTGTGCACCAACTAACCGTCTGTCAGACTCTGTTTCCGATTTTTCCTCAGGGTTTTCTCCCGAAGCCATTCCCGCGATCGGGTATCCCGCAAGGCAGCGGAGGTTTAAAATCAGGGTTTTCCTTCCCTTAGATGAAATGCCCTCCCAGGCTAACGAGCTCCATCTACCCGAAGCAAACTGGTTTTCAGGCACCAGTTACTCGCCCTCGCCCTTTCTCCTGTCGGTAGAAGCAAATCCACCGGGCTAGGGGAGACACTCGTGCAGTCCAGAAGCTGGACTTGGTTGTCAGAGGCTATTTGAAACGCATGCCATATGGGAGCATTTTATAAACAGTGGGAGCTTATCCCCACTGTCACACCGGCTATGACAACTTTTGGAACAGAATGAACTAATCCCATCTCATCCAGGGCCTCAACTACAGCCAGCTAAACTGTTGAGTCTTTCTCTTCGGTCCAAATTAAACCCTGACCATTCCCACGAGAAATTCTGGATTCTAAATGGTAAATGAAATCGTATTAAAAAATACTAATTTTCTGTTCATAACACATGACCAAATCAGTGTTATCATTTTTACTGATCGTTATCTACGTCCATTCCCACGAGAAATTCTGGATTCTAAATGGTAAATGAAATCGTATTAAAAAATACTAATTTTCTGTTCATAACACATGACCAAATCAGTGTTATCATTTTTACTGATCGTTATCTACGTCGCTACAACCTGACAAGGCCTGGGCAACCTGACAGCCCACGTGCAGTCTCTAACTGTGCGGCACTTGGCCTGGATCAGGCTTGTGCTTTCATACCCATATCTCATTGATATTTGCGTTACGTATTGGATAGTGCCAATTAACTCCAACGATGATACGGAAACGACTCTTGATTCTTCTTTCTCTCTCTCTCAGTTTACTGATCTACCATAGTCGGATATTCATAGTCATGTTTCAGCTCTGTTGCAGTAGTATTGTTCATCGATTTGATTATTGATCACCTTCCGTTATATTTTGGTTTAGGCATTTGCTGCGAAGACATGGCAGTTCACGAGGCTGCGTTCAATTGCTTACGCGATTACGTCAGTCGAACATCCGTGGATATTGAGTTGAGACACGCGAACGTGAAGCCCATCTTGCAGAATGTTCGTCAGGCGACCAATCTTCGATTGAATACGGCTCGCCAACTGGCATGCTGTGCTCAGCTGTTCCCGAGTACATTCAGCGAACGCCTATGCGATGCGATCTACGTGAGTTGGCGTTACATTTAATCTTCCGAAATTTTCACCATTTCTCCGTATATTCTGATAATCATCTTCCAATTTTCCAGTCCCATCTGAACACTCTGGTGGACAGTTTGAGTGCAAAGCAAAACGTTTCCGGAATACATGCATTTAATCCGACGGTGAGTGAGTGTTTTTTTTACTTTTTAACCCTTTGTCTACTAACGGTAACTCTAGTTACCACCTCAAATAAGCATTCGATTGCTCAGTAGCTCCCGTCGGTAGCTTCAGTCACCATCGGAGTGCACTTGTCAGGCGGCGTGTGGCATCCGATCCATAAAAATTAATCATGTGTTTTATTTATGCCATTATTAAGCTGAGTAACGCAAAAATATCATAAAATACGTAAATTAATTACCGTAGACAAAGAGTTAAGCACCTTTTAATATTGCTCGTAAAATTTTCGATGACCTATTGCTAGTCTTCGTTGTTAAATCGGTGACTATTCTGCGAGTATTCTAATTGAACTCGCCAAGCTTGGTTTTTAATAACTTTAATGAATTGAATAAAATTTCACTTCTAGTCAATCACTGGGGTTATTTGTATTTCTCATCACACTGTTTTTTCTAATTTTCTAAGGTTACTCATCAAATTCGTAATCGCTGGATCACTAGAACCCATTGTTAAAACATTGTAATAGATTTTTGTCAAAAATAATATTTCGAACGATCAAGTAAACTTCAAAGTAAGGAAAAGATTCCTGTCGAAGGCGAAACTCTAAATCACGTGATCAAATCCGTAATTGTTTTAGAAAAATCAGCTACTCATAAGTAGTTTCAAAGCATGGTTTTTGTGTCCGCTTCTTACTGTTTGATACTTACCGATCTAAAGTTTTTCCCTTGGATGAGATTGTAAGTAATTATTCTCAACCGTATTTTGTATTTTACTATAATGGTTTATTTTTCGTGGTTGTCTTTGTGAATGTTCAACTACGCACCATCATTACCGATTGCACTTGAATTTCCGTCTGCAGTTTATTTTCTTTTTGTGCGCTTTGTTAATATATGAATTCTCAAATCCCTTCTTCCGCTCAGACGATGGAATTATGCAGCGTCCTCGTGGATTTGTTCCATCTAATTCCGCTGGCCACCGCCAAACATGTTGCTTTACTTATCGAGCTGGTTTTGCGAGTGGAGCGTACGTTGAACATTGAGCCTACCAGCCAGCTTCGTCTACCGCTAGTCCGATTCCTGGCCCGATATCCGGCTGAAACCTGCATGCGTTTGTTGACAGGTTCTAAATGGCCATACAATGTTCACGCGCAGAGAATTCTCTTGGTCAGTTTTCGTTCGATCCGCTTGATCGTTCTCGCGTGTTTCTTCCCATTACTCATATTTCTTGTTCTCCATCTTCAGTATGCACTCGCCTGCCCTCAAGGTCAAACGATTGTGGATTATTTGAAAACCAATTGCTCTATGCTTTGTGACCTGATTCGACCTAATGAAATTGTGGAACGAAAACGTATGTGTTATGTAAAAAGCTCATTTGCATGAATTTCCATCACACACACCCCACCACCAGTTTCGTGCTGTTTGCACTCATCATGTAGGGACGGTAGGATCAACATCCGCATGCGCTTGATATGTGTTATCTAGTTTTAATGTTTGTTTTGCACACATATGCAATCGTCCAGAATTTCTGTGCTGTGCGGCTAACGTTGTGCTAAATTGATTGGCCACCGGTAGTGAGCTGCATGCTGAAACACGCTAGAGTCTCACTACCATTTCTATTTCTATTCCCCCCCTCATATCTGTTTAGGCCTGGGCAACCTGACAGTATCTTAGCCCACATGCAGTATCTGACTGTGCGGCACTTTGCCTGGATCAGGCTTGTGCTTTCATACTATACCATACCATAATGTTTGTTCGAATGAACTAATTCGTTAAATCGTTATATATAAATCGATATATATTTGTTCGCGAATTTTGAATCTCTGATCATTGTGATTATTTTTCGAAAATGTGGAATTATCCTCCGTTATTTTCTGAAAATCCGTTTCCAGCATAACCAGTCCTGTATGTTTGTTTATACCGCCATTTTACACTTGATCAGGCATAATGTCGACATCCATTAGGCTACATTCGTGCATTAATCTAGTCTCTGCGCCGGTATCACTACTGGTACGTCCATCATCAAAGGATTGAAACTGGTTTGACCTCGATATAATTACGAAAAGCAGCACATTCCCTAAATTAAACGATGTTTGTAGAGTGATCCGCATCTGTGGCTTCAATCTATCTTTATTAATAAAAAGTATAATTCACGGATTTTCACTATCACGGTTGTTTTGCGGATGTCAGTCGGCGGAAAATATATAGATTTAATGCCTAAATTATAAAAATCAATAACAAATAATAATTTGAGCATTACTATATTTTACTGCGCATACACAAAATCAGTTTTGGTTCGGTTATTAAGGGAATGAGAAAGATTTATGTAGTGTATAAGTGTGGATGAAGGTTTGTGAAGCCTTAAAATAGTGTACGAATACCTAAATAAATACTCTACAGTATGTAATATATATATATGAGATATTATAGATTATATAGATATATATAGATTATATATAGATATATATATATAATATAAGATATATTTTATCTGTTATGTATGTTGATCATGTCGCGCTTGCGATCGTACGCATTTGTAGCTGGTACGTCTGTTCAATTTGTATGTCATTGGCTTATGAAAA
>JACCGJ010015891.1:20350-47214 GCA_013407085.1 Atriophallophorus winterbourni
ATTTTTGCCGTTTACGTCTGTTCAACATTGTCTTGGTCATTGGCTTATGAAACTCTTAATCGATTTTACTGATCTTGGCGAGTCACAACAAGCGCTGCTTCCCCGGTTCGGGACACCGTTGACAGCAGCTTGTCCAAGACACCTCGCCATACGCATCGTACATACCATTCAGTGCTCGTTTCCCAATTGGCTCTCGCAAAAAACTCTGGGTTCACCGGAATTCCCCAAAATCAAATCACGCCTGAAAAGCCTACACACATCCGCTGCTTCTAGTTCGCCGATTCAAACCAACCAGTACCATCCGGTCGCCGATGCATTGCTCAGCTACTGGCGATCCAACTTGTTCTACAACCGACAATCTCGGCTTACTCTGATCACCTTGGCCAAGGCGGACAAAACCGGTTCGTTGTCTGTGGATGGGATGGAGTATGTAGAGTCTAATGAACCAGATAACGAGCCCTCAAATTCTGCTGTGGCTTCGACATCCATGGACCCCGGTTCGCTTATCCACAGTGGAACAGTTAATTGGGAACATTGGGATGAACCCCGGCTACTGCTTGACTGTTTAATGAATTGTTTCCAGTAAGCCCCCATATTTCCTTTATTGCTCTTGGTGGATACTATTGATGAGTCAGTATTGTCACTATATTTCGTTTTGTTGTTCCTGTCTGTCATCTAATGGCGAACTCCGCCGAGTTTCAATATATTGTGTTGCTCACATCCCCCGCATTTACACACCGCTACCGGTTTCTGGCTGTTTGCCGTCTTCAGATGGAGACAGTGAGATCATGTTTAGTGAGCCTTGAAACAGTGGAAAAGCGGTAAACAAAGTTAAACTTGTATGACACTGTTATATAGGGTTCTTACAAAGAACCACGATGTTCAAATACACACAATGTGATTGCTAGCTAAGCGCTCGAGGCGCATATAAAAGACCAATGTATTGTGGTGCTCACATCCACACCCCTTACACACCGTTACCGGTTTCTGGCTAATGGCCGTCTTCAAATGGAGACAGTGAGATCAGGTTTAGTGAGCCTTGAAACTGTAGTAAACAAAATATTCATTTGCATGCTTTTCCGTCGCACACACCCCACGACCGGTTTCGTGCTGTTTGCACACATCAGGTAGGGACAGTAAGATCAGGATCCGCATGCAAAGTTATACTTGGTCATCCATAAGCGCCTTGAACTCTTGACCTTGAATTACACTATGCGATAGAATTTGCACACCGGGATTGTTTGTAAAACCCTTATTTAATATTGATTTTCACAGAGCGGATACCGAAAACTTCCATCTACTCTCCCTATTGGTCATTGGAGTATCTCGTCTACGTTCGGTTACTGGTCTTCATTCCTTACCTACAATGCTGGACAAGCTGTTGTCCACGGCTTCGGTTGCTTGGCATCGTCGACTATTTTTCTATTTCGTTCGTTTAGTCAAGCACCAACGCAGCGTCGACAATCATCCGGTTGATTCTTGTGCTCTTGCGTTTGACGGGAACCAATGTTTGACTCTCACGGATGTGTTCAATCTGCTGTCACATCTAATTTTACCCAGTCTGACATGTGCGTTTAATTCAGAAAGTTTATCTCTGGAAGAATTCATGGGCGGACCCGCTAATCCCTCGATCCCCAACGGTAAGTTGTTGCACTTCCCTGGTGATAAATGTACAATAACAACTCAACACATATCTTGCAAAATGTTTATTTGTTAAACAAACTTCTGAGCGTTTTTTAAGGAGCGGTATCAATATATCCTCACAGCGTTACCTTCCTAAACCCTCGTAGTGTAGTGGTTTGATGGATCAGGTTGTACAGAACCGAGTCCTGTGAGGTGTGAATAACAGAGTCTAGGTACGCATAAACAAGCTTACTACTAACTTTTCTAACATTTCCGGGATGGGGTCCCCGTGATCAGATATAGCAGTGTTTAGTTAAGCTTCAAGGTATGTCCAGAAACCGTGTTCAGTGATGGACTTAGCACGAAGTATCCTTTTGTAGTGTTTGCTTAGCCTAGGATGTTATCAATGGAGTGACGAGGAAAGCTTGTTAGGATGTGTGACAGTGAAAGCCGCAAGGAAGCTTTCGTTATGATGTGGTTCTACTCATTCACAAAACTTGATTGAATGCCTGTTCGATTCGAGGTGCAAACACTTTATCGCAGTGCTTACTCTTCTATAGAATCCATAACTGTTCAAGTTCCACCCTTCCCCATTTTCAACATGTTATGGTTGTATGACAGTTAAGCAATCCTTACATGCAACCAGTTTGTTCTGCTGCATCTGCTGATGATGAAGAAAAGCGGAATAAACGGTAGTGATGATAGTTGTGGATGTGCAATCGTCAAGTACTTATGTACTGTACTGGCAAAAATTTGGCTTATCCGCGCCTACAAGGCACCGGGACATTTGATTCTATCTTCACAGTTCTACTTTTCGGTTTTACCTCTTCACTGTTTTCTTTCTCCAGACGACGATCCAGCTCATGTACTTGTTACCACATTTTTGGACGATCCAGAGTTTGCCCGTTCGATTGAATTGCGTGTGATGTGCTATCAACTGGCCAGCCTTATGGTTCAACACGCACCTGCGTACATCCAGCCCCCGAATGAGATGTGAGTCGATTTCTGTATTCTGGTGCAGCATTCTAGCGTTAATCCTCTTCAATATTCCTTGTATTGACTTATTTCAAAATAAGGGATACTCTTTCTTGAACTCCACATAGCTTTTACTCGCCCGTCTTCCTCTCGAGTTTTCAGGTCACGGGATACTTGAAAAAGAGTAGCAAAAAATGTATGCATCTTTCAACGGGTTTAAGTCTGCCAATGCCCCGATAACTATCTCTCAACACACCTATCCAATTCAAACTTAGCCCACGTCATCATTGACAGCTTTACACCGGTAACCAGTACCCAGTGCATAACTGCCATACAACCATGACATAGTTAAAATTCTCAAAGATATGGGGAATGGTGGGACCTAATAATCGAATGTACCTTTAAAAGATTAGGCACAGACGCACTGGGATGAGGCGCCTACACTTCGAATCAAACATGCATTTAAGCAAGTGTTTTGAACAAATAGAGCGACATCAGCATGACAGCTTCCTTGCGGCTTTCACTGTCACGCATCATAGCAATCTTTCCTCGCCACTTCACTTGACAACAGACGAGATTAATCAAACACTCCAAGAGGATGTCTACAGCAAGACCGCCTCTGAACGCGATTTTGAGTAAGAAGGCACTGTAAATTGTCATTTTTTGGACCCCAACCTGGGAGACGGGTCGCACCAATCTAGTTTGACAGTCAAAGCCTTCATCTGCTTGAGCCAAGACAGAGTCTGGCCACCCTTACAACGACGCCATTCCGAGTTAGGAGTGGCAAAGAAAACCGCGTTAGGAAAACGATGATTTCCCATTCGCAATACGTTGCCTAACCAGCGAAGTCTATCCACGTTAACCTGTTTTTCGATGTCTACGTCGCTGCCAAATAATCTATTACGGATAATTGCGTTACGTATCAGATGGTGCCAAGTAACTCCTGCAATGATGCGGAGACAGCGATTGTCGAATACCTGCACATGTCTTATTTCTTCCTTTATCAGAGTCCATGTTTCACATCCGTACAGTAATACCGCGCGTTCTCTAGCTGCATAGACTTTACTTTTGAGCTTTAGAGACAAACCAGTTTGACGCCACAGATGACCTTGGTTATGGAAAGCTGTCGCTGCTCTGGTAATGCGAGCAGAAATCTATTCAGTTAAACTAACGTTGCTAGTAATGCAACTAGAAGATGAAGAAGAAGGCTTTATTCGTTAATACAAATTTTCAGCGAATCAAATTAATTTAACCACACAAGTTTTTAATGCGAATAATGAATATGACAGAAGAGTTAAAGTTTAATTGGAAAATTTGAGATTGTCAGACACATTCAATTCCAAAAAAGCTTCGATTTCGTCTACACCGGTATTAAGCGTTGTGATGGAAGTTGACGAATTGTAAAAATCCACATGCACAAGTTTTCTTTTCCATTTTTCTGACCGGCGCAACAAATCCCCCATGTTTAAAAATTGCACAGCATTCAAAGCGTGCGGGGCATGTAACGTCCTTCGATTACATGGAAATATGTTAAAAAAATTAAAAAACAAAAGGGTTCTATGCTGATTTAAAAAAAATAAAAATGCGTAGAAAAAGTTATTTGAGCACGGCCGATTCAAATGCCCCGCTCAACCCAAATAGGTAAAACAGTCTATTGAAGAAGAAAGAAGATATTAGCTTTATTCCTATGAACGAATTTTCGGCAATTACAATAATCGCACCATAAAACTGACGAACAGAATGGGGCTATTAACCAATCGTTGCAATCTTTAATAGGCTTCGCCTTTTTGGAATATATACCGTTTTGTTAAACAATAGTCCAGAACTCAGTTTTCCTTCATCCTCTGTTCCATAGTTTTCCTCCGTGCGATATTATTTTTATATTTTTCGGTCGCATGCATCTGATCTCCCATAGCCGCCATCGCGTGAACTGTTTCACTATGCTATGTTTCGGTGTACGAACCCTGTGCGATAAAATTCAAAACTTTCTAGATAGAGGATGATCTAATCATTCATCAGGGCTCACATAAAAATGACATTTTGAATTTACTATTCGTTGCTGTGGTTAAGATCGCGATAAATGCACAAAACTTGTTTATGCTAATTTTTGTCTTAACTGACCACAAACTTTCTTTATCCATCTTTCACGATGTGAACTACAGAACGTACAGAACTTACTTGAGAGAAACACACTCCACCTGTCTCGAGATATCTTCTTAGCCATCAGTTGAGGTCTTTAAACTGATATGTTGTGTTTCGATTTTAAACATATATACCATTTTAATGTGTTGCTCACTTTGGTAACTGGTCATCCATAAGCGCCTTGAGTGTTTGACCACGAATCACTATGTTATTCTGTGTTTGAACACCGTGTTTCGTTGTACGAACCCTATGAAACAGTGGCATTCAAGTATAACCTTATATACCATTTTGCTTAACACTAGTTCAGGACTGAATATGGTATGGTATGAAAGCACAAGCCTGATCCAGGCGAAGTGCCGTACAGTCAGAGACTGCACGTGGGCTAAGACTGAGTGACTCCCATCAACCATTATGATTATTATTATTATTATTATTATTATTATTTCACCATATGCTCCTTTATGTAACATCTCGTGTAGTAGAATATTTGAAACCGGTCACTTTGACACTTTGGAATGTCAGATTTCGGAGTCGTGAATCCTATGAAATCGTTTTCTAATCTCTGTTGTCTTCCATACTCAAAGCTCCCCGCAACTTCTTATACAGTGCTTTATTCTTATTCACTTTTCAAAAGTTCACGTTCCTTTAAAACCAACATCAGCCGATATCTTATACCACGCATTGTTTCGCCATTCCATTCCATTCCACTCATTTTCAGGCAACATTCCTATCGCCTGGACGCTTTGCTTCGATTTGCTTCGCCCAGTATGACCAGTAGTCTGAGCATGGTCGATTTGGAGGAAAAATATTTCGGTCTGCAGCTGATGGCTCACCTGGTTTCTCAATTCTCCGTTCTACGACCTTTGGCGGTCCAGCTGTTTCATTGTCTTGGCAAAGGAACACATTCCGAGACCAAAAAGATTGTCAACCCCGCGCTGGACACGCTGTTGTCGAATTGGATCAAAACTCCAGAGGATCAGGTTCGTCCCTGTCGCTTGTTCCCTCCCTCGTATGATACTGGTTGATGGCTTATTTGTCTTCTTTTGTTACACAACTCAGGATTTACTAGCCGCGTCAACAAAGAAAATAATGCAAGAAGACCATGGCGTGCAATCCTGTGTGCATGTGCTGTAAGTCACATTCAGCCGATTTTATTTCCTTTCCCTTTCCCATGTGGGTGAGGTGAATGATTGTTCTTCGTTGCTCATTTCAGCGGTATTCTTGTTCGTCACTCCGATTTGTACTATCCAATCCGCTACCGGCTACTTTCGCACATCATGATGATAGTGTCGCGTTTGTCTAATCAACAAGTAAGTGTTCGCTTAGTTGACAGCTCGGAAAACTAGTGATTGTTGATATTTTAGCCATCTTTCATGTTAAATGCCCCCATCCAGATTGAACATTCTATGAAGAGAGCACACCCATATGTGCAACTAAGAGTCATACTCTCGCTATCGCATTTCGGTCAGCTCTTAGAGCTATGGTGCTTCCCGAAAGCGCTAACCAGCTCATGAATTATAATCACTCCTTGTATCTTGCTGTTGTCGATGTTGGTAAGTGTTATAATGGAGTGATGAGTCGTCGATGTTGCAGTAGAGACTCGTTGCGTTCTATCGACTTATGCGTTGTTCTAACCCAACAGCCAGGAAAACAGAACAAGGCCGGAATGAAAGGTTGATCGAGAGTTCAAGGTCCAAGCGCCCAGTGTGTGCGCTTCGACCGTGGACATGGTTTGTATTTATATGACAACAACAGTGTGAACGTGTGAGGGTACACCATAATCGTGGGAATGTGCACAGTGGGAGAGACGGAAGTTGGTTGTCGGACAATTTAAATTTGAACTTAGTGCAGATGTGTTTGTTGCCAAGGTACAACATAGCAACAACTTCTCTCCGTTGCGACTTTGGTCGATCAGGTAATCTGGCTTGTTTTATTCGTTAGGAGGGTGCCCTCCTAACACTAAGTTGTAAATGTATGTCAAAATAGTAATACTATGGGGAGCTCATTGTTGCTCGGGTGACCAGTATCAAGATTTACGTCCGGTTCGCTGACACTGGCTTCAAACGTTTATATTTGGGTTTCAGCGGAACAGCTTTTACATTTCGTACTTTTATCATTTTCATAACGCTAGCCACGTTCATCAGTCGACCGCGTTGAACCCTTTTATTTGTCACCAGCTACCGGTAGAACAACGATACCTCGCCTTGAATTTGATCACGACCATCGCGAATTGGGATCATCGCTGTCGCCAGTCGCGTATTTCACTCGATGAGCTGCAGCTCTCCTCGGATTTGCCCTCTGACCTCCCAATGACCTCGGAAGTAAGTGAATCACACGTCTTACGGTACAAATTGGTTTTCTATTTACTGCACTGTTCTTCTTTGCCCTGTGTCCCTTATTGTGGCGAAATTCTCGTTTTTCCGTCCACGTCTTTTTTCTCACGGTTCCATGTGAAAGCTATGTATCGGTAACTTTTATCTGCATTACTGAATGCATTTTCGGTGTACCATGCTGAAAGTTCACTTTTGATCGGTCACTTCGAAGAAAAATTGTTCAAACCACCGAATTTTAGTTGGGGAAGGTCTGCTGTTTGCTACTGATTAAGGATTCCAGAGGCAGCAGATGGAACATGGGGACTGATCGTACACAGTTGTAAACTTTCCAAACAAATTGTTACTCTTGAAATCGGCACTCATCCTAAGCGTCGTGTACATCCAAACTAACATACGCTTGGGAGTTTATATTCATTTTTCAACCAATAGAATACAACCACCACCAGCCACAGTCGTATATCCTTCGCAATCCCCTATCTTTTCTCCTCTTGTTTTGTGTTCGTAAATAGAAATTGTGCATATGCTGTCCCCGGTTTTGCCCCTGTTCATGTTATCATCTCGTCTTTATCTTGCATCATTATCGTGTACCACATTGTTTCGCACAGATGTGCAATCGTACAGTACTTATGTGCTGTACGGCTAACACTGCTAAATTGATTGGCCACCGGTATTGAGCTGCATGCTGAAACACGTTGGAGTCTCGCTACCATTTCCTGTTCTTTTTTCTTCCTCATATCTGTCTAGGCCTGGGTAACCTGATAGTATCTTTGCGCACGTGCAGTCTTTGACTGCGCGGCACTTCGCCTTGATCAGGCCTGTGTTTTCATACATACATATCCCTCATTTTTAGAGTCGACCTGAAGATGTGCCCCTCGACCCGGCACACCGGGATCAACTGCTCAATATGATGATTCGCTTCGCCTGTCAGGTTAGTGCTCACATTTTTAACCAACAAAATTTCAAAGCAATGTGCATACACAGCCAGTCTAAGGTGCCTATGCCCTGCTGAAAATGACTCGCAATGCTATAATTTTTATTACAAAAAGAGCTGCGCTAACATTCTGTTTTCGTTTTCACTGTGGATGGACACACGATTATTACTTGACCATTCGTACCTGTATTCCGTTTATGACTAGCTCTCGTCTGATTCATCTGGTAGCCTTTATTTTCCCATGTGGTGTTCTGTTTTTTGAATTTCGTTTTCCTGTTAATTATCTCATTTATGTGTGACGCAATAGGTTCGCGTGCACAGATATGAGATTATGCAGCATTCAAACACTACACAGGTAACACAGCGCCACAGGTTTTGAGCCGCATGCGGAAACACGCTGGCGTCTCACCGCTATGTTTATTTTCATTCTCATATATGTCTGGGCCTTGGCAACCTGACAATATCTTCGCCCACGCGCAGTTTCTGATTGTGCCGCACATTGGTTGGATCCGCGTTCGTGCTCTCACATACATCCATGCAATAGGTTCGCCTTCCGAGCTATTTTGAGTTGGCTGCCAGCCGCCGTGGCATATTTCGGGAAACGGTTCCTAACGGTGATTCACAGGGTGTGAGATGAAGCCCGACAATTTTCGAATGAGATCACTAAGAATATTTGCCACCCTGTCACTGTGCGGCTTTGTCCTAGTGCGGCCATGCACGGGCGTAACACCCGTACGACGCATACACTGGGTGGTGGTCTGATTGTTCCAAATGGGCTGAAAGCACAAGCCTGATCCAGGCAAAGTGCCGCACAGCAAGAGACTGCACGTGGGCTAAGATACTGTTCTTTTCCTGATTGTTCCGAATTATTTGAACAAAATTTGTTCTGGCGAGGTGAGCAGTTCCATCCTATCCTAACTGGTTGACATGATGCACCGATTAAAAACTGAAGATGCTTTTTTCCTCTAAACACTTCAAGATGACTTGACTGGAGCGTTCCCAGAATGGCTGTTGTGGCTGTTATTCAGACTACATAATTTCGTCACCCTCCAGATTAATAATCACGTGACATCGTTTTTTGCCCAAGAATCGATATTGAACAAATGAGTTTTTGATTTCGTTCATGTGGCTATTGCAACTACCGAAAAGGATATTCTTTCGTTAAAATTGTGTGATTTGTTCATTACGTTATTACATTTTTGTCATTTTTTGTGGTAACGAATAGTCGTTTGTACTGAAATGGTAACATCAATCAGTCCTTGACTCGAAAAGGCGAAGTCCGATTTCCTTTGATTTAATGCCACGTACTTTCCGGTAGTCGCAACGCGTACACAGTCACCCGCTTATTTTCTTTTTACCAGCCATTTCACAGCCTCACATTTGTTCTATTTTCTTTCCAACCACAAACAAGGCTGTTGACAACGCACAAAATGGAAGCGTAACAGAAGGATCGGTTTCCCGAGCAATCGCCCAATTGGAATATGTCCTTCGACCCGATGTGTGGGGTTCTAGCTCATGCGAATTACGTCTTGCTTTCCTCGAACGTTACTTCGTTCTTGAGGATCCAGCTGCCACCGGAAGCAATCAGAACCCAAGTGGAGCGAGCTCCACAGCAGCAGCAGCATCATCATCCACGACAGTTTCATCTTCCGCTGGCCAACAAGCAACTCCAGCCGCACTGAATGCGGTTCAAACGGCAAACCTGCTGATGACCTTGGAGGTTTTGCGGATTTTGTTTACTTCTCTTGTATGTTTTATGGTGGACAAATTCATGAATTTATATTGCTGTCCGATTGCTCTCCATGTATGCTACTTTTATGTTTATATGTCGACAGTTCCCGGAAGCCCTATTCCGCCACTTCGTTACCACTTGATGTACGCGTGTTTTCAAACAATTTGTATTGGTGACTTGTGATGTATCTGATGTATCAGCAGTGATATACCGATGGTGCGCAATGCTGATCGTTAAATATCACCATTTTTATCAAAGACGGTTTGCTCTCAAGAATAAACGACGAACGAAAGGAAGCTTATCACTAAACAAGCCAGCGTGCACTTCGACTGAAGTGTGTCTAACACTTTCTCGAACGAATGGAGAAACATTAGCACGACGGCTTCCTTGGGACTTTCACTGTCGCGCATTATAACAGTCTTTTCTCACCACTTCGTTTGGCACAGATGTGCAATCGTACAGTATTTTTGTGCTGTGCGGCAAAGGTCGTGCTAAATTGATTGGCCACTGGTAGTGAGCTGCATACTTAAACAGGCTGGAGTCTCACTACCATTTCTATTCCCCCCTCATGTCTGTCTAGGCCTGGGCAACCTGACAGTATCTCAGCCCACGTATAATCCCCGACTGTGCTGCACTTTGCCTGGAACAGGCTTGTGCTTCTATAAGATTGATCATACACTTCAATCATCTGCCTTCCCTAACAATTCTGAGGCATCTCTCAGCCGGATTATCTAACCACAGCAATGCTCGATCGAGATAGTACAATCGGATTGCTCTTTTTGTATCTCATGTGCTCGTGTCCAAAGGTCCCTGTTGATCTCTAAATTTTTACTTTTGTTATTGAAGCCTGTTTACACTACCATCTTTTCTTTCTTGAATACCAAATAAGCCCTACCACATTCGCATTTACCCCAAGTATACTTCCCCCTTTTAGGATTTTAACGTATCATTGTTCTATGACAGTCAAGCACTTGCTACCGGTGTAATGCGGTCTATGATGATGATGATGATGGTGATGAGGATTTCTAGAGCATATTGCGTAACGCTACATTCCACACTCTAATTACTCTATCGACTATGTATAACAGTGACATCTATGTATACCGTTTTTCCTTTCAGGAAGGTCCGACAATGTTGAACAACATCAACCATTTTGGCCCTGGGGTGTGTGCGCTTATGACTCGTCATTTGACCAACGTGCGCATCATTCGCTCTTGTGCCAACCTGTTGCGTGCAATTTTGAAACGCTTCCCTGCCGATCCGTCTCACCGACAGAAAATCACTACTCAGCCGGAGTTGTTGGACTTGTATTCGACCACGTTGAAGACCATTCAAGATTCGTTCGCCCTTTATACGGAAAAGTATTTAAACATTTAAAAAAATGAATTTTCCCCATTTACATGCATTTTCATCTCTCTCGCACTCCTTACGACCGGTTTTGTGCTGTTTGTGCTCGTCAGGTAGGGACAGTAGGATCAGGATCCGTATGCCTTGGAATAGCGGAGTAGTGCTAAACAATTTTAGTTTGTAGGTCACTGTTGGTTAACACCCCCACGATCAACCTGTTCAATCACGTGCCCAAACATATGTACATAGGGTTAAACCTATGTTCGTCAAACAATATTCTCATTTCCATGTATTTCTACGCTTATCATTAATTTTAATCAATTCTCTCGTTTTTTAAATGATCCCGGTTTTATCTTTTCGGAATTTGCAGTATTCTATGTATCAACGAAGCCGAATCAAGTTGTAAAATCCTTTTAAAGACAATCCGTCAAACAACTCAGACTGTTGTTGGTTTGGTAGGAATTACCGAATGCTCAACTGTTCCACTGTCATTTCAATAAGGAATCTGAAATACCTGGGAAAGTGTAGGACACAAAACGCTACAGCCAACCTTCACAACTTTCTCTACCGTATTTGCTTAACAATTTTACGGCCCAAGGGTGTCCAAATTTCGCTTTGAAGCAACCGGTTAAGGGAAAATTGTTTGCTAACTTTTTACAAAGAATCATCATCATTCCAAGGGTATGCATGTACGTCTTTATGAAAGCACAATCCTGATCCAGGCAAAGTGCCGCACAGTCAGAGACTGCAAGGTTAACAACAAGCTGAATAATTTTTCGAATTTCATTGCATGATTCTTTTCATTTTATGCACACGAAATAGTTATGGTGCCTTCAACAAACCTAATTGCAACATTTTGGAAATAGATCCTATGATTTCAAACCACATTTTGGAATATCATGATACCTGATTCAAGGCCACATATATTTTATTTCCAATGTTTTATGTTTACATTCCTCATTAAAACGCTCCGATTTATTAGCTGACCGCTCGGCTTTCTTTCAGCGTTTACCAACCCTGGTGAACTAGGCGCGGTGTCTTAGGCTATAAGATCTCATTCTTACACGGTGCCTAAGCATCGCATGACCAAGCCTCCCATTTTTAGTCATATTATTCGTCGATAATCATGTATACCATGAGCACGGTGCTGTCACTGGATGCTAACGATTACCCACCAACGAGGCTTGCCAAATGTGCAGAGTCATCTGACAGGTCGCGTAGCGCTTGCAACGAAACACGCATACCTGAACTGCTTTGTGCTGCGGTGGCACAGCGGAGATGACCTCGAACGTTCTAGGTTCGAATCTCGCCACGATCACACATTTCGGGAAAGGTACTCCACCCAGATCCCCACGATGTTCATTTGTACCAAAGGTACCCACAATAGTCGAGAAAATTACTGCGACACTCGGTCCAACGGGTAACATCATCTCTGTCTCACCTATACTGCTTTGTGTTAAATCAGCCGGAAATATGCACCTACGGTCTTCAGCCACAACGACCAGATAAAGAACAAAACAATTGTCGGGGGTTAAACACCCCGAAGCTTTCTGTGCATGCATTATCCGAACAGTCATCACTCTCCTTGTCCCATATCAATTACGAACGCAACGTCGTAGAGTTTCGTAGTATTGCTTATCAAATATGTTTGTTTGCCATCTACCTTAAACCGATATGAATCCTTTAATCAGCCAACAATGTATTCTCTATACGCTCTTAACATCACAACACGCTCAACACTGATTCGCTGCAATCGTAATACCAGCTCTGTTGAGTTTGACTATTTTCCTCACGCGTACATGCTCATCATCCTTTGACAATGTTCCCATTTCCGTGTAGCGGTCCCAAATCATCCACCCTACTGGCTCGCTTGCAGTCGGCGTTTCTACTTTTCAATGCGACGCAAGGGAACACGAACCCATACGCGTTTGTCGATCGTTGCATTGCACAACTGGTCCGCTTGACACATCGCCTCGTCCAGGACGCAATCTCCTCGGCACAAGGGTCCGCCACTTCGGATGCCAGTTCCAGCTCTCGTATGTTATCTGATTTTCATTAGCATAAATGCGCAATTGTGCAACACATATGTACTGCACAGGTAACACCGTGTTTAATTTATTTGCTAATGGTACTGAACTACATGTGGGCATGACATTCACCGTCATTTTCCCTCATCTGTCTGGGTATGTGTAACCTGACAGTATCTTAGCCCAAGCGCAGTTTCTCACGATGCGACACTTTCCCAGGCTTGTAATTTCATACTGTCTATAAAATGCTCCCATATGGCGTGCGTCTCAACAGCCTCTGACAACCAAAGGCCAGCTCCTGGCCTGCACGTGGCGGAACTGCTTCTACTGACAGGAGAAGGGGCGAAGGCGGATGACTGGCGCCTCAAAACCAGTTTGCTCCGGGCAGATGGAGCTCGTCAGCCTGGGAGGGCAGTCCGTCTAAGGGAAGGAAAACCCTGATTCCAAACCTCCGCTGCCTTGCGGCATAACCGATTGCGGGAAGGGCTTCGGGAGTGAACCCTGAGGAAAAATCCCTGCTTCCTTGCAGGTTGCACCTGGTCGTGCAAAGGCTAGAGAGGCGCAAGAACCCTCAAAATGGTCACCGGCTCTCGAGAATGGAAAAAACCGCTGCCTTGCGGGTGGGGTCCCCTAAGCTAACCCCCTACTTCGGCCTTGGCAACCGGGTAGTATGTCGCCTTCAACAAGAACCATGGAAACTACTTCAACTTCATCATGTACCCTATTCATGGTATACTTGTTGGCACATCGTCTGTAAAGACTTGTGTAATAATAATAATAATAATAATTTCATACATCCACATTTTCCTTGGTTTATTGAAGTCATCTTATTTCGGGCTAATGCTCCGAACTGTAGTGTCTCTTCCATTTCATACTTATATCCATGTTTGCTACTACCGACGTGCTCGTGTAGTTATTGTTGCCCTTGCATTCTGATCCACACTCGTAAACAAATCATTTCCGGTGTGTATCTACATGTACTGTACATACACAATAGCACTCACAGACCTTCATAGATATACCATCTGGTCCCTTGTCTTAATTAACTTCTTGCCGTCCCTACTTTTCAGAGCTGACCGATTTGTTGGTATCCAGTTTGGAGGTGATTAAATCTCGCTTGAATGTGGTGAGCAACGAAATGCGCAAGAATTCCTTCGGACCGGATTTGTGCACACTGATTGAACGCTCTCGCGATCCGAAATTGTTTCGCACTATCATCAAACTGCTGCGTGATTGGATTAACGTGCCAAAATCCGAGGAACATTTCGCTCCAGCACCGCGTGAAAAAGTCAATTTCTTTCACCGACTGTGGCAAGCCTATCCTCGCTGGCTCGATTTGAACCCGGATATTGCAAAAGAATTGCTTGAGTGTATCTATGAGGTTAGTTGAACGCTTTGTTTCCCTATCGTGTTCTGGACAAGTCTAGGAGAAACTTGGGAGTCTTCTATCTTCGTTCATCTGTTACGTGGGGTCATATCCCAATGCAGTGAAGTCATGAGTTGATCATGATTGTAATTTGATTTTACAGTTAAAATTCACCCTTTGTCACATGCTTAGGATCAGTCTCAAAACTTAAATCCGTGTTTACCAAAACAGCGATCCACCCTATACTACTTTATGGATGTGAGACGTGACCGCGAAGGTCACATACTATGCGCTATTTTGAGGTGTTCAACCATTGGCGCCTTAATATAATCTTGGGCTTCCGATATGCTTAAAGGGCATCTTACGCAGTCGTTCAGATGCAATGTGGCTAAATACCTCCGCTGTTTGATTATGTTTAACGGCGATGACTGCAGTAGTTTGGCAACGTCCTCCGAAAGATAGATTTTACGCTAATGAAAATTATTCTAGACCTTAGCCATTTGTCTACTGACGGTAACTTTAGTTACCACCTCAAACAAGCACTCGATTGCTCAGCAGCTCCCGTCGGTACCTTCAGTCACCATCGGAGTGCACTGGTCAGGCCGCGTCTGGCATCTGATCCATAAAAATTAATCATGTGTTTTATTTACGCCACAATTAAGCAGAATAACATAAAAATATCATAAAATACGTAAACCAATTCCCGTAGACAAAGGGTTAAACCCGTCCGTTCTTCGCGACGGCCTCAAAGCGGTCACGTGAAGACCTGGCCATCAACTGTGAATGAGGAGAAGGATCCCTTGACACTGCTTACCGTCTACGGCGTGCAACGTTGATAACGTGACGAGATAACAACGTACAGCGATCTCACCTCCTATTAACGTGCGTGAACTACCTTAACGCTGGCTTACGCACCCGTATAGCCAGCCGCACAAAAGTAAAACTAAGTGTGATCTTGTGTGGGTTCAAACTACCGTGCTTACGAATGGTAAGAATGAACGTTGGCTTGGACTCGTCGCTTTCGAACCTTAGTTTTATTCATCCTAATGGTCCAGAGAAACTCCGCCTAGGACGGTCCCAAGCCCGGCTGCAAAAGGTAGAGGGTTGACCGTGGGGCTAGCTACCCCACGCTGTAAAAAACCTAGCTACGGAAGCTCCAAAAAGAATACAAACAGACAACTCGTATCTGAGAGAAGATAGACCCCAGATGTAAGGTGTATGACGTCGGACGGCGAAAGCCAGCATCTTCTGGAAGCCGTCAGTCCAATGACGATCCTATCCACCTGGACCACCACTACCATCGTCACATGGAACGCCCGGAGCATTTATGAGACCGAAAGGTGTTTACCCACATCTTGCTGAACAGAATGAAAGACGGTGTTGACCTACATTTTCGTGACCAACAAGCCGGCTTCCGAAATGGGAAATCACGCATGGACTAGATCGCAACCCTGCGCATCATTCTAGAGCAGCCTTGGAATTGAACTCATCTCTCTACGTCATCATCAGTGTCGAGACACTGACCCTCTGGAGACTACTCAAACACTACGGACTAAGTAAACGATCAATAAAATCAACAGGAAGTCATATGAAAGGATGGCCTGCAGATTAGTGCATGACAGAGAACTCACTGACAATTTCGAATTGAGAACCGGTGGAAGGCAAGGCTGCTTACTCTCCCCGTTCCTTTTCCTGCGGGCCATAGACTGGAGATATCGACAGACCAGTAGCGGAACGTCATCCTGTGAATACTTTCGGGGCAGTTGGGCGTCCTAGACTTCGCCGGCTATCTGGCTCTCCTCTACCACCCAACAACAGATGCAAGAAAAGATTAGCATCGTTGCAGTTATCTCAGCTAGACTAGGCCTCGACATCAACAGAGGGACGCATCCATCACGACACCCATCACAGCCCAAGGCGAGGCACTGGAAGAAGTGGGCAGTTTCACATATCTCGGCACCACCCTGGATAAGTTTGGAGAAACAGATACAGACGTCAGAGCCCGCATCTGTAAAGTACGAGCAGCCTTCCATCAGCTGCAAAACATCTGGGGATTCAGCGAGATCAGCATTATCACCAAGATCAGGCTCTTCAACACCTTAGTAAAGCCAATAATACTCTACGGAGCAGAGACCTGGAGTACCACAATCACCAGCATAAAGAAAATCCAGGTCTTCATCAACACCTGCCTCAGGAAGGTCCTAAAGATCTGCTGGTCCGACAAGATCAGCAATGAACAATCGTGACAACGCACGAATCAGCAGCATGTTGACAAAGACATCGTTCAAAGATGCTGGTGATGGATTGGCCACACCCTCCGCAAACGTGCATCAAACATCACCTGGCAATCCCTCACCTGGAACCCCCAAGGGGAGAGAAACAGAGGGCGGCCTAGAAATACCTGGAGCCGAGACTTGGATGCAGGCTCGGACCAGATGGGTAAGTAGTAGGGACAGAGACTCGCCCAGAATCATGATGCCTGGAGAAAGCTTGTTGGCGGCCTGTCCCAGACGGAAGTAAGTAAGTAAGTAATGGTCCAGGGACCTTAGTTACACAAACCAGATGTTGTGTGGTCGCTGTGTCTTGTCTTCAAAGCAACGCTTATGGAAACTTGTAATATTATTGCACTATATACATTGCCTATTATTATCACAGGTGTTTACGAACGAAAACCTCCTGAAAAATCACGAGCTTTATCTGAAGCTGGAACAAGCGTTCTGCTGTAGCATGTTGGCTCCGTTTCCCGAGGTTCGCGAACGTTTTGTTGCGCTGTTTTTGGAAGCCTCGCAACTCAAATTCCCCCCGTTGTCTTCGAAGGAGGTAACATCTAGTTCCATCGAAACTGGCGGGTCGCAATCGACCAATGAATGTGATTGCAAAACCGAGGACGCTGCACAGCTGCAGCATACGTCCGCTCCTTTGCTTGTTCGCTTCTTGTTCCTGTTGGTCTCGGTCAATTGGGATGAAGCTCGTTTTCGTGACAAATACTGGTTACCCTTGTTTTTCGAGGTGAGTTTCCTGGCTTCGTGTATTCTTCATGTCCGTAATATGAAACACAGCGAACGAAGTGCGTATGACGAGAACGATTGATCGAATTAGGCTGTTTTGTTCATCAGGAAGCTGTAACGCGATAAAACGTTTGTGAGAGTAAAGTGAAACACTCACATTTGTACTCATTGGAAAAGTCTTCTTTTTTCCTTGCAGGTACTTCTCTGCGATGTTGACACAAGTCGCAAATCGTGTGTATCACGGGTGGAACATACTTTTTCCGTGCTTTGTCCAACGTTTGCTGCAAGCGAGATTTCAGACGATTCTACGATCCAGCAGCTGTTGGATAAACAGATCATGTTTTCTAAATCGCTTTCTTCGGTGAGTTCAAACTTGTTTTGTTACAAACTATTCGCGAGAATCTTGGACGTGTTTTTAAATGCTCATTTATATGCATTTCCATCACACACACACACACACGCCGACCTGTTTCCTGCTGTTTGTACGCATCAAGTAGAGACAGTGCGATCACGATTTGCATGTCTTGGACTGGTGGATGAATGGTGAACAAGTTGTGCTTGCATGCGATGATTGGATAAGGTTTCAACGACGAACCTGTTCGATTAAATGTCTAAACAGATGTTGATGGGGTTAAACCCATGATCATGAACAAAAATGCTCATTCTCATGCATTTCCATCACACACGCACCCCACGACCGGTTTGCACTTATCAGCTAGGAAGAGTACGCTCGAGATCTGTGTGCCTTGAAACAGCTGATGAATGGTAAACAAGTTGCGCTTGTAAACCACTGTTGGATAAGTTTGGTATGCATATATGTACGTATGTGTGTATGTATGCATGTGTATGTGTGTATACATGTATGCTATGAATGTCCATATATGTATGTATTTATGCTCTGTGTTGTGTGTTCGCTGAGCTGGCATTGTAACAGTAGGACGTTTCGTCATCAAGTTGGATGACATCGTCAGCTGAACTTCTTGCGAAGTGTTCGTAACCGTCGTGTTTTCTGATTTTATACGCTGACCGTTCTGTTTATTTCCTCGTCGTTGGTTGTTCTCAAGGTCACGCGTCTTAATGTTCGTTTCCTCATTGGCACATACATGTCATCCAATTGAAATTGTTGATATAATGACCGCGTTGTGGAGTGCCACGCCTCGAGGAATTCCCGTATGTGGCGCGTGCGTCCCCTTGCAATGATTCTGGTTCCATTCCAGTTGACTTGATGTCCCTCCTGATCGACGTGGATTGATAGTAACGATTTGTAGTCGTGTCTCCTTACCGCTGATTGGTGTTCGCTCAGTCTGGTACTCAGCCTCCTTCCAGTTTGTCCCACGTAATGCATCTCACAATCCGCGCATGGGATTTTGTAGACCACGTTTGTTTTGTTTGTATTTATGTATTAAATCTCAAGTCTAAATTCAAGTTTTATTGCGCACAGTTGCCAGCACTCTGAGTTTCTCTCAGCTTGTCGACAATTATATAGATGCGAGAAACTAATAGTGTATTTCAGACTGTCTTGTGCCAATATTCAGCTCCTGATTGGTTTCAAATGTGCTGCTGTGCTCCCAGATTGTAGTGCGTGCGTCAGACGCTTTGAACATTCATTATTAGTCTTGCTAACATGTGAAGCAGATTTTCACATGCGCGCGTCATCGCTTATACAATTTTTATGCCATTTCTTCCATGATTGTCCCAGGTTACTTTCGCGGATGGTCTTCGTGGCATGCTCTGCATGGTGCATCGTTCTCCGGCACTGGCTTGTCAACTTTTCACTCAGCTTTGGCCTCAGCTGTGGCAGCTGCTGATTATGCGTCGCACCACTGGATCGGATGCCAAATCCGAGCGACTTTCCAACCGTGAAGATTTGGCTGCCGCTAGCGAGCCCACATGTGGTGGCATCGCAAGTAGCCTGTCTCCCTCGGACACGCTGGCGTTCATTTTGCCACAATTGTTGCATTTTATCACGTCCGATCAACACGTTACCCAGTACGAGCAGCATCCAAGTCCGCTGGGGGCGTTCCTTGAAGCGCTTGTTACCACTGGTTCCTTGCTGTTCCAACTCCCCTTGCCGGTGATCAGCGTAAGTCCGTGTGGTGCTGAAAACGTTGCTTGAGTTCTGTTTCAAGTGTGCGTTTGTGTGTGTCGCATCGCGTATCAAGCTTGAGATTATTGCGTTCATGTAGGTTTTCATCATCTTTTGATAGATCCTTTTCGGTAGATTTCCTCTTCATAAAGCCGTTCCATAGTACATTGTTTTCAGCAGGTATCGCATTCGAGAGCTCATGAACGTTTTCATTCTTTCTCTATGTGACGCGCTGATAAGAGGCGTCGCGAATACTTACTTTTACTTTTGTGCCACTATCTTCTCCTGGAAGATGAGTCGGCTTCAATGAAGGTTCTTGGGGATTTGGGTACAAAGTGGCGTCCCCAGCATCACTCGACGTTTGTTCGAATCAGCTTCTCTAGCCTTTGCACAACCAAGTGCAAGGCAGCAGGAAGTTGCCAGAAAGAGGTGGTGTGCACCAACTAACCGTCTGCCAGAATATGTTTCAGATTTTTCCTCATGGTTTTCTCCCGAAGCCGTTCTCGCGATCGGATATCCCGCAAGGCAGCGGAGGTTTAAAATCAAGGTTTTCCTTCCCTTAGATGAAATGCCCTCCCAGGCTAACGAGCTCCATCTGCCCGAAGCAAACTGGTTTTCCGACGCCAGCCACTCGCCCTCACCCCTTCTCCTGTTGGCAGAAGCAGTTCCGCCAGGCTTGGGGAGCCACTCGTGCAGGTCAGAAGTCGGACTTGGTTGTTAGAGGCTATTTGAGACGCGCGCCATATAGGGGCATTTTATAGACAGTGGGAGCTTATCCCCGCTACCAACCCTGGCTATGACAACCTTTGGAATACTGATAAACCTAGACATGCTTAATCAAGTAGCTTATACTACCAAGCTGAATTAATCCTTGATTTTCTGTATTCTTTACTGCCTGTGCTGTATCGCCTACTCTGCCTTTTGTAGTACTTGGGTGTCGCATGCAATCAGTCTCACATGATCTCCCTGTTAATGGAAGAATTATGCGCAAGAACTCGTTCATCTGGCGAATCGATCTCGGCAAATAGTGATTTCACTTACAATCTCCCTCCACCCTCCCATTTAACGGATTTGAATAAATCCCCTCCAAATGTCGAATGTCTCTCAGGGTCTGCGTCGCTCTCTCTGATTGCACTGTACGATAATATTTCCAATCTGGACTACTTGGCATCTGCCTGGTGGTATCGATTGAAGTCGGGAATAGGCGCTGAGTATAGCATGCTAAAATGCCTCGAATATGCGCAACATGGACATTTGACGAAGGCTCTGGACACCGCACTCGGTCTTCTATCTCCCACGTCCATGCAAGAAACCCCGTTACCGGTATCTGGGACGCAAATCGGACGAGCCTCGACTGGGCCGCGTACTCTGGCAACGGGTTCGTCGGCTAATGCGACGGCGTTGACTGCCTGTAACCAATTCGGGGAATTGGTCAATCGATCTCGTTTGAATGAGTACTGTATTCGGTAAGTGACATTCGGAACTATGCAACTTATAATCATATATCGTCATTCCCATGTGTTAGCCTTCGTGCTGTAGATGTTTCATTATATTTCCTTTCTTGATGATTCTCGGATACATTGCGCTCATTTTGCGCTGTTTGTGTCCATTCTGTTTTGGATGACAAGATCATGTACAGATAGATGGGTGTCGAATTAATTGGCCATCGGTGGTGAGCTGCATGCTGAAACAGGCTGTAGTCTCACTACCATTTCTATTTTCTTTCTCATATCTGTCTAGGCCTTGGCAACTTGACAGTATTTTAGCCCGCGTGCAGTCTCTGACTGTAAGGCACATTGCCTTGATCAGGCTTGAGCTTTCATAAATACAGATGGGTGTCGAATGAAGCTAACATTTTGAAGCCATTACGCGGCGACGGGACCTTAACATGTTGCGGTAGTTTTTGTCCTTCCGTGACCTATCGACCTATATGTGGTTGTGTTTTTCTGGCATAAGCAGAGCTTCTCATATCAAGAAGGTCGATGGATAAAGGTCAGACGAACACAGACTCACCCCACTGCTTTGTGGATAAGGCTCTTTAGCCAAAGGATTCTGTCAGAACCTATTTGCTCTCTATTATCTACGCATGGGCGACCCTGCATTATCATAGCCCATATACCACCATGACAATTACAAATAAAATGATTTTCATTGCTGCTCACATCTCGTGCGGCAGGCCTGCTCTGTTAGCTCCGTGTTGCATAGTTAGATCAGCTTACATAGGATTTCATGCGGAACTAGAATAGTATTTAAAGTTTATATCACGAAGCTAATGTTTTACTTTAGCGTTAACCCTGTTCTACCCAAGTTTCTTGCAGTTAAAAGTGCTGCTTTATTCCATCTTTAGGTATATGAAACAACTGGGGCTCTGGGAAAGCTTGGAGACTTTGGCTTCGTCTTCACAGACATCGCATTTTCCATCACTCGTCAGTGCGTTTGGATCTGGTACGAGTGGATCCAGCACCGGTGGCTCGGCCTTCTGGGGTTTGAAGGCGGATGCCGCATGGCGTCGCTCGGATTGGACCGAGGTCTATACGAGTCTTTCTCGAGTTCGTATTTTCGCTTGATTTTTCTTCACGCCATCTCATCGTTGTTCATCGCTCTTTTAACCAGCCACTTCTGTTTCAGCTCGCCAATGAATGTCCTAGGTCCGATCTTTGTCGTTATGCCGCGATTCAAGGCGCGGCGTGTGTCGCCATTCGACGCACGGCAAATTTCACTGCCACTCAAACCGCTACGCAAGAGACGGATGCGTTCTCACTTTCTGGAGACACATTGGCTGCAGGGTGCAATCCAACGGCGACCACATCGCCTGGTGTCACTTCAGTCGTCCCCAGCTCGAATACAAATGCCATCTTCCCTCTATTACAGGCTGCAGAACTAGAAAACCATCGTATCATGTCTAGTGTCGTGCGTGAGTGGCGTCGGTTACCGTTGATTGTTACCGCGCAGCATGTACCGCTGTTACAAGTGAGTTTTTGCATTGCATTTGGTAATTTACTGACACTTAATCGTCAGGCACTTAATCGCCGACACTTAATCCCTAGACACTTAACCACCAGACATTTAACCCTCAAGTCACTTCATCTTTAGTCAGTCAGTTTGATAACGTCTGAAGAATCCGCATATCTCAGCATACTTCTTCTTCTGTTTGATATGAACCCCAGCACTTGCTTGAAGAACCGAGACCGTATGCTGTCGGCAATCCTTTCGCAAACCGTTAAGAAATGTCCACATGATGGGGTGTTGGCAAGAAAAGAGTGACTGTAATGCATAATTCAACGGCACAATCATGAGGCGTCAATCATCGTCTGCCTCATTATCTGCTTTCATCCTTAGTTCGCTTATTTTTCGTTTCATGGTATGACATCTCGAGCAATTCAGAGATACTCAACTACGGAAAAATTGACGTTCTTAAAATCAGAAGTTATCAAACTGGGGATTAAGTGACTGCGGATGAACTTGGGGGTTAAGTATCTGGCGATTAAGTGTCGGCGATTAAGTGTCTGACGATTAAGTGACCGGACACCGCATTTGGTATTGTAGCTCATGGCTTAATTAATGTTCGAAGTTTAGTTAAAATATGACGTTACCGTTACCAATTATTCACTGCTTTAGAGAATGTATCAAATCACAAGTTTGTGTACAGACAAAGTGCTACACAGTAACAGTCTGCTCGTGGGTTAAGATAGTGTCAGGCCCAAGCATACAGATATATGAGAAGATTATATATGTCTGAGACTTATATGGCTTCCAGGACTTTTTATACGTCTCATTCGATTTTCGTGATACGATTATCACGGATAGGTGATATTCAGCGCTTCGAAATGTGTACGTCACTCATTCAGAACCACGATGTTCCGATGAGATAGATTTATGTTTTATCTAGAAGTGTTCAACATGGTATCATTCTGGCCGAAACATTTAAAATGTGTCCACTTGTCATATTAAACCAAGTCTGTAGGGTCCACGTCCACCAATCTTCTCGGTAATGTTTCTGGCACTACTGGTTATCGAATTACGCATAGTGGCCCTAGAGATACACCAAAATCACCGCACCCAATTAAGTCAACGCAATACACGCTAGCGCAACCGTTTGTTGTATGCGATCGCAGGGTATCGCTAAAGTGCACAGATGTGCAATCGTGCAGCATTTCTGTGCTGTGCGGCTAACATCGTGCTAAATTGATTGGCCACCGGTAGTGAGCTGCATGCTGAAACACGCTGGAGTCTCAATTAACATTTCTTGTCTTTTTTCTTCTAATATATGTCTAGGCCTGGGCAAACTGAACAGTTTCTCAGCCCACGTGAGTCTCTGAATGGTGCGGCACTTTGCCTGGATCAGGCTTGTGCTTTCATACCATACCATATACCGCTAAAGTGCAGAGAGCGTATGTCATCTCGGCAGTTGTATATCACAGCTACTGGACCATGGTTCCTTGGGATGATCAGCGTACATCTGAATATCCCCTGCACATATTATAGACATTTCTCTTAGTTAGGCAAGTGGCATAGTTTCATCAAATCGAGTTCCCATCTGTTTCAGATTGCACATCGCGCAGCGGAAATAGCCGAAGGCAACGGCATACTTGCTCACTACTGTGGACATGTTCTAACAACACCGAGTGTTTCAACTGCAAGCTCAGCGGTTTCTGTGCAATCTGGTTCCGGTAATACTGCACCCGTATCTGCAGCCGGCACGAATCCATCCTCGACCAGTTCCGGACCCCCACGTTCAACGATCAATCAATCACAAGATTACAAAACGATATTCAAATCTTGGCAGTAAGTTCCCTGTTTTTATCTGCGTCCTTTCCCGTGGAATTCGTTTCTTAGCAACTTTCCGATCCTTGTCATTTCAGATGTCGTTCACCTCTGATAGCAGATGATTTGTTGTTTTGGAGCGATCTGCTCTCGTGGAGACAGGTAGTCACTGAGGCTGTGATTAGCTGTCATCCTGCCTCCCAGAAACTTGCCTCGGAGAGAGTAAGTGCTATTATATTACGCTGATTGGGGTTGACGTTGTGAGGATTTGGGATATCTCTGGAGATTAACTTATTCTTTTTAAATGTTCAAAGACCAATTTATGAATGACTACTCTAACTGTCTAGATCATTATTGGTCAAGCACGCGAGGTGCTTATAAACTACCAATATATTTTTGTGCACACATTCTCATCCCTTACACACCACTACCGGTTTTTGGCTGTTTGCCTCATCAGGTGGTGACAGTAAGAACAGTTTTAGTGAGCCTTAAAATCACACTCAAAAGGTTTAGGAAAGTAACGCTGTGAGAATGTATTGATACCACTCCTTAAAAAACACTCAGAAGCTTGTTTAACAAACAAACATTTTGCATGATAGGTGTTAATTTTGTCATTGTCACGGGTAAAATACCCAGCGCCAAAAACGGAAAAAAATGGCGTTCAACCGTCTCTGACCAAAAAGGCCATTAGGCTGCGGCTCGTCTGTATTTATACACTGGCTAAACACAATATGGCCGACAAATGGACCAATCAGAATCGAGAATCATAAATTAAAGAGTTTTAAAGGTTATAATGAACTTTTGAGAAAAATAATAATATTTATATACCTTAAGGAGGCGTCAGAAGGGATAAGTCGAATCTTGAATAACGCGGGTTTATGAGTAACGTATAAAAGGGGTAGAACGCTCCTATCCTTATTAACGCATCTCGAGGATAAGACACCTTCAGGCTGTGCGACGAATTGCGTATATAAAATCAACTGCATGAGTTGCTCGGGAGTATATATCGCGCTAGCATCCATAGAACTTAGTACTAGGATAAGTGAACACAAAAATCGAATCGGTAAGCATCCACGCAATTCCAGTGAATATCAATCACTGATCGGAGATTCAGCAATAGCTGAACGCGTTCTGGAACACTGGTCACAGCGTCGATCTTGATAACGTAAAAATGATGAGACCATGCATGGGACGACTTCACGTTCAGAAGGTTGATATAACAAAGGCTGGTAAGAATGCAGTCAATAAAGTGATTGGGGCTGCTATCTCCACAATCTGGCGTCCGGTTCTGCAGCGGATAAACATTAACGTGCGTGACCCCAAGTGTGCGCACCGAGTACTCAATCGAGCTAATCTGTCAGCAGATGTCATTCACACCTGCCAAGACCAAAACAATTGAGGGATTATACGGCACGTAGGGGTGCTGGTGTGTCAGTTGATATTGAACGCTCCTGTCTATCTTAACGAGCGCAGAACCACCATGGACTGTGCTTGTTCCATGATTTAGTTGATGGCATTGTTGAACAGAACTGGCGATAACGAGCGTCTTTGTCTGATACTTGTTGCAAATTTATTCCGGTAGAAAGGAAACCATGTCTTGGTACAGTGGTAATGCTCTTTAGCCAGGCCCGTGAGTGTTGCGGGGCCCCATCTGATAATGTGATATGACATAACCAGTCGCACTTCACTATGTCAGATGCCGCGAGAAATCGATAAAACTCGCTGTCTTTAACCGCTGATCCTTCACAACGAGAATATTGGGTTTGCGCATCCGGTCCCGTAGTGAAATCCACCTTGTTTGACTTTTTACGCCTTGGTAACCTGACATGCGCAGTCTCTGACTGTGCGGCACTTTGCCTGGATCAGGCTTGCTTATTCCGGTTTGCACACGGGTTTATATTTGTGACTACTCGTTAGTAACAGATCCTTTGAAATGTTTATAACCGATAGAACCTCTCGACTCGAGTTTCGCCTTTATTTTAGCTTATCAAACCTGCGTTGGGTGTCAAACTATCAGCCATTACGTTTTAAGATTCAAAAGATGTTCCGTAAATGTATCATTCTGCGTCTATAGGTTTAACTCTCACACGGTTAGGCATTTCGTACACGCGTTCTCTAAAACATCATTTTGACTTCACGTCTAGCTTCAAACACAGAAGATCAAGCTGGGAAAAATGACACTTGCTGTCTCAATCCGTCGAATAATCTCATTGTCTAGCGAGAAGTTACCCGCGACATTTAAATTAATGTCATATATCGTTTCAACCTGACACGATCTATTTCCCAAACTATTGTTCATGCTTTTATTTAGGATTACTAACTTGACTCTTTTTTACCATTCATACTTCAATTTGTGATTTGCTGGTCGGCACCTGGCTAACATTTCTGCCTTTTCCTTTTTCTCAGACACATTTGCTATCCCTTTGCGAAAGAGAATTAGCCTTCAGTCAGCTCCAAATGGTGCGTGGTGCCAGAAAACATCGGTTTCCAACCATCGCACAGCAGCATTTGGACCGGTACGTTAACTTTT